>JAVQKC010104685.1:0-25233 GCA_036025475.1 Philypnodon macrostomus | reverse complement strand
TGCCAAAGTAAGTGTGTCCAGGGTCCCATAGGGGTCATAAACATGGGGCGTTATAGAGGCATTCTTTATTTGACCTCTGTAATGTGCCTATGTACATTAAGTATACAATTGCCCGGATCAATATGCCAAAATTCACGTGATTTTGTTTATGTTCAGCAGGATTATTGGCTCAATAAAAGTGCATCAAAATATTAATTTGTGAATTATTTAATTGTCAAGAATCGAAGATGTACCAAACTCAATCCAGCTCTACATCTTCATGACATGTACCTGTGTGCAACAGTTGAAAAAGATCCAGCTAAGACTTTTTGAGTTATTGCGTTCACAGTTTTGGCCTGTAATTAATTAATTACTTAATTAATATTCATCGAAGAAGTACTAAAATCGATACAGTTCGGCGTCAGTCTGGTATGTACCTTTGTGCAAATGTTGAAACTGATCCGGCATTTAGTTTTTGAGTTATCGCGTTCAATGACTCAATGTCACTGTGTACAGGCTGGAGTTTCAAACTGCCAACACTACCAGGCCACCACTGAGCCACTGCCGCCCACATTGTTTTGTACAATGCTAGAGTATGATATTAGGCATGTCTCCCCACCTCTACCCAAATATGTAATCTGCCCCAGATGCATGTGTGAGTCCAATGCTGTAATATCTGGCTTGTTTTGAATGTCAACACTGCTAAACCTGAACAATGCTCCCGGTGTGACATTTGCAAAAGAACCGCCACCTCCTTCTCTCCCCTCTCACACACCTTTTCTATGAGCTGCCAGCCAAACCAAACAACATGCCATGTTACCATGGAAACACATTTCAAGAACTGAATAAAGGCGCTCGTCTACTGAGCCCATTGCAGTCACTGTCTACACTACAAAAAAATTAATATCTAGGCTTGAATTCAGAATATTAATCTTGATTTTAGTCATTTAAAGCAGCAGTGGCAGACATTTTGTGCCGCTTTAGAGGAACTCGAAAAATAACTAATTTAAAACAAAAAGGAAAATCTAGATATCTAGAATATTAGTTCATATTTTGTTCATTTGAGTTGTGTATTTCGCCAAACTGGCACAAAATGAACACACACAAAGCAGTGTTGGAAGACATTTTGTGATTTTTTTTACAAAATGGAATATCTAGATTAGTTCAAATAACTTGAATTCAGAATATAAATCTTTGAGTTAATTTGAGTTATGTATTTCTCAAAAGTGGCACAACATATCGCAAAGCAATGCTAGCGCTTTAGCGGAACTAGAAGCATAACTTGAATAATGGAATATTTAGATTTTTATTTTTGTGTTTACATTTCAACAAACAAAAAAATCTTATACTTATAATAACTGTTGCTTGAAAAATGAAAAAAATAATAAAATAAATAAATATTAAAACCAGTCAGAATTACATTGAAGGAAGTCAAATATTCTAGGCCTAAAAGTTCAATCAATCTAAACTAGTCAGAACTACTTCAGTCAAGATTAAAGTTCTGAATTTGAATCATTATTACTCATTTATATTCTTTTTTTGGATACAGTATTGATTGGTGCTGACTTGAAATGGTGGTAAATGCGACCCATCCCACCTCGGCCCCACCCCCAGCATGTGCGGCGACCGGAGCGGTGACACACAGTAGGAACATGAGCAAGTCAGCGAACACAGTTGCCATGACGACCCAGCCAGAGGATAAGTGTTTTACAGACAACACCACCCACCACCTCCTCTGCTGCTGCTTCCACTGCCTGCATGGAAATGTGTTGTATTCAATGTCTATCTGTAACTTGATGATTTTTTGACCTTGCTAGACAAATGCTTCGTTTAAAATTACTCATTTTGATTTATTTACTTATTAGGTCTATTTTTTCGTATTAGGGATCAGCAGTGGTTCAGTGGTAGAGTGATTGTTCTTTAACCAAAAGGATGACGGTTCAAATCCGACTCAAAACTGTTAATACTGTTGTTGTGTCCTTAACCCACATTGCCTATGGATGAATGTGGTTAGGCCTTAGGCACAAAATGGCAGCCACGTCTGCTCCAGGGCAGCTGTGGCTACAGAGGTTTAACACCACCACACTGAAAAAAGTCATTCACATCATTCACAAGCAAAATCTTTCATTGTCTCAATTTACTTACGTAGATCAGTCCAACAAGAAATGTCCATGTGAGTTGAATGCACATATTTCTAGTTAAACTGATCTACTGAAGTAAACTGAGACAATGGAAGAATCATTATGTGAATCATTACTGCCCAAGTAGAGCTGTTTTTTCAGAGCGTTGTTTAAAATATCCATCTAAATGTACTAGTAAATAGGCACATATTCTTCCTGACAACTTTGATTGATGGTTATCAGCAGGAATTGTTTCCGGTTACTTTACTCTAAGGACCAATCCATTAGCTTTCTTAAGCACCAGTAATCACCATTACAGTCTAAGCCTAGCACTTTGATTCATTCCAAACTCACTCTTAATGTTTTATTTAGGTTATTATCACAGTGATTGGGGTTTTTGAATGGGAACTAATGAAGAGAAGGAATTGTGGCATTGCTGATATAGATAGAAGTACTGGAAAAAGCAGTTGGGTTTTGATTGTTTGATATAACTTCCAGTATAGATCATTTCTCTCATAGTCCGTGTCATTCAGTCTATGTTCAGCAAAAAATATTTAAACTGCTATCCATGTGTTTGTAATGAGGGCATTTATGTGAAGCGATTTCCTTGGATGAGGATGAAGCATGAGAATTGAAATGGGTTATTAAGCTGTATGGTTGTCTTATGCTTGGTGTTCTGACTGCCTGACTCTCCCTCGACCTGCCATTGTATACACAGGAATAAACATATTGAAAAATGTAGGTAGATCTGTCCTTGACTGCTGATATGAAGAATAAACAGATGTCTTTCTTGTCAGAGTAGATATTGCTGGGTCCTTTTGTTTTTTTTCTGTACAGAGAGCTCACAATATCACAAGTATAAGCCTGGCCAGAATATTAGGCAGGCCAGGCACAAGCAGATTAATAAAATGAGTCATGTTCAGCCATGAATGTAGACCCCTCCACAACATCAGGCATCAATGATACATACACCAAAATCACTTTAAATAGTCTGGCCTAAACCACCCAATTAAAGGTGAGTTCATTAAGTACCAAACTTTAATACATATTTACTAAAGGTTAAAAAGACATATGTCCAAAAATATAGCTCAAGACATAGCAGTAACAGTTCATGTACTTGATGACCCAACATTGTTCCTTCTATTAAAATATTAAATGGCAAAAATCCCAATAAAACTTCCCCCTCCCTCTGCGAGGGTCTGTTCCAATCAGGTGACTACAGCTAGGATGCTTTTCCAAAACTTGAGCCATTGGTCAAGATGTAGCTAGCTCAGGGGTGTCCAGACTTTTTTCACTGAGGGCCACATTGTCAAAAACTGTATACCCTTCAGGTGTATAATTTTTCTGTAGTGCTTTATGTCCCTATATATTATAACCACACAGTAAAGTGAAAGATATCTTGTTACACATTGAATGATTTCTTTTAGTTGGATTATGAAGAGTCACATGCAGTAAAAAGACAATTTGTGCCAATTGAGAGATAATTCTGAGGGCCACAGTTTAGACACCCCTGACCTAGCCCACATCACTGCTGTCACTTTAAAGAATACTATCTACAAAGCCATTGAAATAACTCCACTGCTGCTGTTTTAACGAGGTCACCCGTAGTGAAGATTATACCTGACCCGTCCGTACCGCTGATGTCACCTATAGGAGCAGGCAGATCCAGGTCACACTCTGGACTTCTGTCAGCTCAAATGGAGGGCGGGGGAGGGTGGTTATCACAACATCTATTGACACAGCCCCATGTGCAGCGCTCCAGGAGGGGCCATGGGAAAGAGCTGTGACCAAGGGGGAAGATGGATGCATGTGGATTCAAGACCACAAGAACCAGGCAAGACCCAGGTTGAAAAAAAGATCTTTGTCTAAATCAGTGGATTTTGCATGTTTCTCCCCATGTATGGTATTCCGGTTTCCCCCATCAACACAAAAAACATTAGGTTAATCCTCCAGCTAGGTACACCCTGACCAAGATCCTGGCTCAGATCTAGAAATGGGTTGCCCACTGCTTCTGACAGGGATTGATAGTCCCCTACGGGGACCCCAAAGTGGAACCTAATCTAACCTAGGATGCTGATGGAGCCTTTCTGTGTGGAGTAAGCATGTTCTCCCTGTGTCTGTGTAGTTTTCCTCCAGGTGCTCTGGTTTCCTCCACCACTAAAACATGCAGGTCAGAACTAACTCTCCATCTGATCACCTACCTTGTACTACAGTAGGCCTTATATATTGACAAATAAACAGACTTCATGATTACAAAACTTTATATATAAATTGGTCTTTGATTTTCAGATGATTAAACACTTACACATTACAATTTAAATGTATCTGCACACCACAATAATCCTGTATGCATTCATTCAGTTGGGGTCTTAAAGGAAAAACAACTGACACTAACCCAGCCATAAGCGTTCTGTAAAAAGATATCTGTGATCTCTGAACAATTCTTACAACTTAAAGGTCCTATATTGAGCTTTTTTGCACCTTTCACAGTGTATTTCAGATACATTTAGGTTACCATTTTATGGTTTGCATCATCAAACAAACAATATTTCTCTAAAACAAGCTGTTTTATGGAGCTCCCACTTGGACTCAATAATAAACACTCTGAATAGACACCTGTCTCACCTGTCCCGGTTTCAAGACAGGACCAAACCATTTGTGCCAGTTTTTGGGATGTTTAAAAAAAAAACTCCCAATTACTTTTTACTTATTCTGGGATGTAAACAAAGCCTTGACACCCTCACAACCAAACACATATCTTCTCCATTCAGATATGTTTTAGAATGATGGCGGCAACACGCTAAAGTAACAGTATGCACATATTATTTTTAGCTTGTTTTTATTAAAAACATTTTTTTTACTGTTTTTAGAATAGAAGTCTTGTTATTCATGTGTGCATTAATGGGATATAATCATGGCTTGTACAACACTGGTCAAAAATGGTTCTTAAATATGCTATGGAAACAAAATGGCACCCACAATTTTAAGCCTTTATGTTACAAATACCCCACAGCTTTGGCCCTTTATACTATACTGTATACACATGAGATGCCTGCTTTAACTTCATTAATTCCCTATGTCCACACTGCCATTAAAACCTATAGCTTATATGAATGACATTTACAATAATAAAATGCTTAACTTAATGGTGAAACGGCTCCTTATGCAGTAAATGAAGATGAACCTCGGGCTGTGTCTAAAAAAATGTTATCCGCAGAGCTGTGGGATAGCCCTAACCTTTATATAGCCTACCACTGCTCTTTAAGTAAAGGCTACAAAAAGGTGGACTCTGGGAAAAGTCATTATGCAAATGCAGAAACTAAAAATGCAGCAAGTTGTGTTTTTGGTGAAAAGTCACAATTCAAGTTAAATTATTAACCATTTGTTCAGATCTGGTGTAGGCTTAGTTGGTCCTGGTTTTGTCCTTGTTTAATCTTCCTGAATTGTTTAGACTTGGTTCAGGCTCAATCTTGGTTCAGGCTTAATCTTGGTTTAATCCTGAAATATTTACATCTGGTCTACGTTTAGTAACAATTGGTTTAGTTCTTTAGGTTTTGTACTGGTTAACTGCTGAATTATTTAGACCCAGTTTATGCTTGGTTGGATCTGGTTTAGTCCTGAATTGTTGAGACCTATTCCTGGTTTAATCGTTTGTTTTTCACTTTGGCTTTGTTAGACCCAGATTTGTTCTGGTTTAGTCCTTAATTGTTTAGACTTTTATAGGCTTAGTTAGACCTGGTTTAGTCCTGAATTGTTTAGACCAGGTTTAGACTAATTTGGACCTGGTTTAGTCTTTGGTATGCCTGGTAGAATGCTATGCCCCAATGTCTGTTAATATGTCCATCAATGTCAGATTGAGAGGTACACGTCAACAGCAGCAGACACAGAAAAGGCTGAGTTGTCAACCATCCATCAAAAATATGTCCATGTCACATCTAAAGAACCACAGATGGTGATCAACTATATTCACAGTTAAATACAGTCCTACAAAGGTCTGTTGTTGTAGATGAAACTCAGATCAAAATCCGCTGGTAAAATAATCAATATTCAGTACAAGCCTTTTTACATTCGCAAATGTGGGGAAGGAACACGGGACGGCTGCAACCTCCAACCTGGATGGTACATTTTTTTTAAATCTTATTTTTAGTAACCTCCAGTTTACAGCATTTTTAATAAGGGGACTATTTCCTCTTAACTGAACTTGCATCAAAATGTTATAATATCAAAAGTTATAATATCAAAATGGTTATGAAATATCAAATGTGTTTCTCATATCATGCAGCCCTATACATGAGGGTTTAACCAGTATAATTACAGCCTGGAGTCTTCCATGATAGGGATTTAATGAAGAGGGAGGTGTGAATAGTAGTAGTAAATAACATATGGTCAGTTTGAGAAAGGATTATCTTTCTGTCTACATGGAGACAGAGGCGGCGCTACCGTTGGGCAAAAGTAGGCAGCCACCTAGGGCCCCAAGTTTCCAGGGCCCCATAAATGAAGCCTAAAAGAAATATGTCTTGGTAATTACTAAACCTAATATTAAAAAAAGCAATACAAAATCAATACACCTCACCAGTTTTCCATTTTCTCTGTTTGGGTAAACATTTGGATTGCTGTGGACTGACAAATCAAGAAAATCCTTAGGTAGGACTTAAAATGTGCCAAATAAAGTGGCCCCCCATCCCATGTTCGCGTTGAGCCCCCAAATCGCTATATCCGTCACTGCATGGAGACACGTGACATTCATTAACACACACAGAAGGACTGCTCTTGTGAGAGAGAAGAGCGAACAAGTTGATGAAAACCCATTCATCCGTTCATTAAAACCAATATTAACTAGGCCTACGCTGTCGTCCCTGACAGCAAGGTGTATGTAGGCGAAATGGCCCCATACGTCTGCCTTATACGTCTGTCACACTTTAATTAGACATTGTGTGATTTCAAAGGGTTTTTATATTGTTAACAAGCAATTAAGATGCCCCGCCCCAAAACCATGACAAACATGGTAAGGGTCTCTCTGACTTTTTGATTTGTCTGGAGGCTTGTGAAGAAGTGTTCTTGCCAGATTTAGTTAATTTCCCTAAAACTACATTCTTCTTTCAGTCTATAGGGGGCGCTATAGAGGTAACAGCTATCATATTGTTCTGATGTGTTCAGGGCTGAGAGGCAATTAGGTGTTTCAGGTTAGAGCCTAATCGGGCAAAGTATGTGCAAATATACCTGACCTCCCAATTTCAATTCAAAATGGCCGACTTCCTGTTTGTTGTAGGGTGGGGGTCATAATAATAATTTATGTTGGGTACAATGTGGAGAATCACTGTACCAAGTTTCATTGCTCTCTGCCAAAGTAAATGTGTCCAGAGTCCCATAGGGGTCATAAACATGGGGGTGCTATTGAGGCATTCTTTATTTTACCTCTGTAATGTGCCTATGTATCAATAAACTGTGCCAAAATTCATGCAATTTTGTTTATATTCAGCAGATTTAATAGCTTAATTAAAGTGCTGCAGGGCATTCATTTGTTAATTATTTAATTGTCATTAATCGTAGAAGTACCAAACTCAATCCAGTTCAGTGTCTTCATGATATGTACCTATCTAGAAAAGTTGAAAAAGATCCGTCAAATACTTTTTCAGTTATTGCGTTCACAGTCTTGGGCAGTAATGAACTTAATTAATATTAATCTTTGAAGTACCAAACTCAATCCAGTTCAGTGTCGTTATGATTGGTACCTGTGTGCAAAAGTTGAAGCTTTTCTGGCAATTTGTTTTTTGAGTTATTAGCGTTCACACGTAGGATCTGCAGATGCGGACCAACGTGATTCCATAATATTGTCAATTCACCGATATAATTACAATAAAAACTTGACCCGCATAATATTTGCATATGGTCTCAAAGTTGAAAATGACAACCTTCACCGTCGTCTATATGGTCTCAAAGTTAGAACCTTTAAATTTTTCAAGCATTGTATCAAGTTTTGTAAGTGAGAGTGAATGGTTTTCTTTCAGGGTTATTGTCTCCACGTCAGCCATGCGATTGAATTTCCACTGTCCTACCACACTGACGGTTGCTAGGTTAGACTCCTTCCCATTATACAGCAACTTACTGAATAAATGACACTACACCAAAAACTAACAAGAAATCAGCCACTTTTATTTAGAAAGATTCCCAAAAAATAAACAAGATAGCACACATTCCATATAGAAAATGTCAGTGAGAATAGCCTGGACATGTCATGAGACCATAAGCAGTTGGAGTTGAATACAAAAACAATGGTGTTCATAGTAACAGCAGTGATAGTCAGTAAATCAAACATGGCAGAATCTCAAGTGCTCATTTGTATGTCCCTACGATTCATTATTTTATTATAAATACGTCTTCATTAAAATCATTATATCTTTAATACTTTAATGAAAAGGGTTAATTTTTTTCTCATTTAAACTTTTATATAAAATATATGTATACCTGTATATATCATATATATGTCTAACATATTTCCAATTTTCAAACGGCTAACCTCACAACTTCAACATTAAAAATAATCAAAATAAATTTGGCATTAATGAATCAACATAATAAATGTTATATTTTCGGCAACAACATGCAACTGGTGCTACTTTATTGTCAATGCAAAAATACATGAAGACTGGAGAAACAAAGCAGGAAGGCTATTGTCTTAGCACTGTCATTGCCACCAACTGTACATCAAGATACAAAAGTTACAGAATGTCTCATTTACATTCACTGAGATGACAGTGACTGATTATATTAAGACTATATTCATATCTACTGGCACTAGAATTTGGCACTGTGACTAGTTTGGCATTGAATACCATCACGTAAAACCATGAGGATGCCTCTTCAGGTGATGGGGACCATACTGTACGATGTGAAGCTCTTTTCATTTGATAATGTGAAAACAGATTCCTCTTCAGCCACAAACTCTGGCCCTTACAAAAAAACAGCAAAAGCACTGAAGCGAACAAAGACACAGGAGTAAAGCAAAGAGAATTCCACCAAAATCCAGAGAAAAACAGATAAGTCCATATGTCAAGCATTGACAGAGTTTATATCAACACCAAATGTTAAAGAAGAAAATATACAGAAAAGTTTAGAATAGGAATTAATGACAGAATTCAACACCTCGCAATGTTTTTGGCATGTATGAATAGGAGCTGTTTAGTATTTTTTCTTTCATTTTACTCACATTATGATGACCAGTATGTAAGCAAGTATTTAAAAGCTATTTTGTGAAAATACATAAAAATATTTTTTTCTTTTTTTCTGTGGTTTTCTTAGAAAAAGAAAAGACATTTCACATCTCAATGCAGATGATATCAAGTGTGCTTGAAAATACTGTTTGGCGGTGGTGGCTACAGAAAACAGTGTTCTGGACAAACCTGAATAAGCAAACACACAAATGCATACGCACACACACACACACACACATACACGACACAATCGCTCGCACAAAAAACAGATTACTGAGACTCTCCTGGAGCTGTCAATCAAACCCTCACTCCCATCTCACAGCACAGATAGGAAAGTATGGTGTCGCCGCTTTAGAAAAAGAGCCTCCTTTTCATAGTCCAAAATGTAACTCTGCCCAAAGAGGGTGCCTTTTGTATGGTGAGAAATAGAGACAGAGTGGCACAATACAAGTCTTTGTGATCAACAAAATGAAGCCTCCATCTTGTACCGCTTTTTCACAGACGGACACAGAAAAGAGCCAGAGCGGAAAGGAGAGGGAGGGCAGGAGAAAGCGGAGTAAGGCACTCATTAGTTTGTGGGTGATCAGGACAGGTCGGTCAGGCTGACGTTGAGCCCCATGTCAGGTCTAACGTAGGGGACTGAGTGCACAGCTTTGGGGAACTCCGGAGTCATCACCCGCCCGTTCTCCCCAGTACTCCCTGTCACCGAGAGCCTCGCCTTGTTCCGCATGGCGTCCCCGAAGGTCATCTAGGAAAAGACACAGGATAACATGTACAACCCAAGCCCATGTCCACTGAACACAGACAAAACAGCACATGGGTATGTTTACGTGCAGCTGGAGAAGCTCAAATCATCCATGTATAACTATTTGCGGCAACTATGGCGTGTTTACTTGGGACATCGGTGCGTTTGTGTAACCACAGAGGTATAAAGTTATCAATCTGGGCGGTCTTCTGTAGAAATCAGTTGTTACGGTAGATTATTGGGAGGTTACTGGTTGAAGCATTAGCTAGCACCAGCAGCTAGGCTTGGGACAATCATAACAATTAGTAGCCTAGCATCAACCTGCTATAATATTTGTGTTTGGGTGGTAGAATGGAGCATTATCAGAGGGCTTCCATTTAGTCCATATGGGAAGTCAATTGACCATTTCATTTTATTTAGTTATTTTGTGCTGTGGGGTTGATTCTAACAAAATAGGTACGTTTAAAAAGGTTTTTGCCAGTTTAGCACACCGGAGACCCGTCCACTCAAGGCAATCCTTTCACATCATTTGATCAAATTGATCAGCTGTTCTTTCTGTGCATGTGAAGTCAAGTAAAGAGGAATTAATGGAGCCATAGGCATAGTCCGACTAAGCACTGCATGTAAACATACAATTCGTGACACACAAGTTAAAAAAGGTGGGAATGCCGATGAGAACTAAAACGTGACTTGGATGGGTTATCACAATGCGGGGTGCAAATGATCATGTATGTTGAGGTTATGCATGGTCATTGCAAGCATTAGAGTTGAGATGTAAGACAGGGCAAGCATGGCCTTTAACATCCATACATGAAAATGGTCTAAAACAGCAAGGAAACTTAATTGGACAAACACAATTATAAGCTTTAAAAAAGGGGATAGCTCTTTCTCTCAGTAAATTATAAGTCACCAATACATACGGTACTTTGGCCAACCTCTTCATTCACTAACACTGAAGGATGACACGGATGGAGCCAAAAAAGCGTGCATTTTGGGGGAATTTATATGAAAGCCTCGTTCCCTACCCCCTAAATTTTTACACTTTCGATCCCATATACGTTGTAACCTTCCTTATAAGTTGCAAAATTCTGAGAATTCTGCGAGGAAGTTGGGTTAATATTCTGTGCATTCTTTGCCACCTTCATTCGTTTGGCCTCGGCTCGGGACTTGTAACAGAACTCAATCAAAGCCACCAGCATGGCCAAACCCAGTCCGCCGACCAGGATGTAGAAGACCCCAGCCACGTTGCTCAGGCTGAGGGCGCTGGTCTTCTCCTGTGGGGTGCATATGAGACAGACGTCAGGGGAAGGCAGTGGTTACGTGTCCAAATATTGAAATATGAACATAAAAATCACAACAACACAACCAGAACTGAAAATGCACAATTAATGCACCACTAGAGCTATAGTGTTTAGACAGTCATTAATCAGAAACCACAAAAAGAACAAGACAACATCAAACGTGTTTAGTGTAGACGTGTGTGTTAGTACTTATCCAATAGGATGCATCAGTAGTAGATGTGCAGTGGAGTTCAATCTATGTGTTGTAGATTTAAGTTTGAATTTGCATATTACGGACCATTTACATGGGTTGCCCGGCACACAGGGCTCAGCTGATACAAAGACCTTTACTTACACACACAGACAAGGAGACGACAGCTGAATATTAAGTCTATCTGCACCCAGGTGAGAGAAGACGTGGTGACATGTGGGCTATTCACACTTTAAAAAAATATTTATTTAATTCTAGGGATGCACCGATAAGGATACTTGATTGGATATTGGTGCCGATCCAGGCCCCACTTCTGGATCTGAGATTGATTCCGATGACGCCATTTATTATACTTTTGCCTAATTATGATCAGATCAAATTCCATTACATCACTCACAAATGACAAACGTTAGAAGGGTTATGTGGTTTTTATTTTTTAAATTTCTGATAATATGAAGTTGGAATGTTCGTGCCTTTATTTTTTCCATTAGTATTGGTGGATATCGGGTATCGGTCTATCCACAAAGCCCAGATATCAGGGTCAGAATCGGAAATGAAAAAGCCAGATCAGTGCTCGTTAATCGGAACAACAGTTTAAACGTATTTAGCCTAAATATTTGAGTTTTCGACTGGCGCAACCCAACCCAAGATTTATTTTATCCAATTATAGCAAAAGAGTCAACCACTGCAGAAGAATAGATTGTTTCAAACACAATTGTAAAAGTATATCATAATCTACAGTGGCATCACTTTTTGATCAGTGTCCAGTGCAGGTTTTCAAAGTGGGACCAAAAATGATGATGCACTTTTTGTGCTAAAGTTTCTAAAGTTATAAACAGTTTAGAATACTCTGTAATAAATTAAAACCAGTAACTAATACTTTTGTTAGTTATTTTCTACAGAAATGTTTATATTACAAGAAACTAATTTTGGTCTTGTGGGCTACCCTCTGCAATCTCCAACTCTAGATGTCTCAAAGGGCCAGACATAACAAAGAAAGCACACACCTAAAACAAAAAAATACCGCAGCCTGAAAAACCGGGCTTAGACTAAACAGCGTTTATCCCTGGATTATAAGTGCAGGAATAAATACAAATTGACTGACCAATCATTGCTAAACACTGATCACACAAGCTTCTTTTTCTGATGTCTAGTCCTAGCCACTCTCATGGGCCCCTAAACCGTCTGGCCCCCAGTCTAACTGCACTAGCTGCAAAGCCTAATGTTACGCCCCTGGTAACAGTGTAGACTTTCAAGTCAGGCAAGGCATGAATTGTGTGAATAGAAAAGTCTACTGACACCTGGGTGCGAATATGAAATGCCCTAAGCCCTCAATCCTTGGCCTTTGATACGTACATAGAGGTTTCATTTTTATTTTTTTATTTTTATTTACCCATGTATCCATTTCAATGGGGCCAAATGGATACATCGGGTTCTACCTTGTTCAAGTGATGCACATTCTATGCTTGTGTGGAAGAGGGACAGCCATAGACAACACAGGAGTGACAGAGGTGAATGTCAAGGAAAAGAAACAAGTGCCGACTGAGGAAAGAGAATCACTCGGGATAATCATTTAAGGTGGAACGTATTCGGAATCATTGACATGGTTTAAGGTGGTTGTGGTGGTGGAATCCTACTCGTGCACAGTGAAAACCAGCTCTCGACACAAACATAGGACACAACAAGACCGTACAGACAGTGTTACAGATACAACAGAGGACATTGGACACCCTTTATAGATGGTCCAGAGTTTAGCCAATCACTGTCCAAGTTTCATAATTTTTTTTTGCACAGATTTCGGAAAAATATTTTGGAGCTTTTTTTGTAAGAAAAAAAGCTCTGCCATAATAGTGAGCTGTAAAGAGGGTAGTGCACATATAAGAATGACAATGCATGCATTACTGAATTATCATTAGTAGGTCTGCAGGCATTAGTATATTATCTTACCAAGGCATCTCATGCTTTGTTTGTGCATTGGCTTGAAATGAGCTATCATTACTTTTACATGGGGTCATTCCCACTATAGTAATCATGAGTGTGCTTGTATCACATATAGAACCTGCAGCAACTAACCTTACTTCCAGAGTCCTTGGATCCACATTCACCCTTATCGTACCACCATTTGTTTTTCAGCTTGTCTAAGGTGCCTTGCTCACTGAGTTTCAATACTGCAAGGTTTACTGGCGTTCTTCGTGTGGGAAATAACATAAATAACATTATCAATGTTATTTTATGTTATTATTACATTAACACTGATTCTTTTACTTTTTTCCTCTCTTTGATTCTCTTTTCTTACATTTCTTTCTCTTCTTTTCGTACGGGCGGCGATAGACGTTGATGCGCCATTTGGCCTAAGCAAACACGAGGTTTGCAGAGCCAAATGTGCATTAACGTATCGCCTGAAGTAAGCAGCAAGGGCAACAGAGAGTAGGCCAATAGGGAAGAGTCCTTGGTATAGGACTCTGGGGGACTTCTCTAGGGCTGCACTATATAATGAAATGTATCACATTATTGGCAATATCTGTGACACAAGAAACTAAATGTAGTTAAAGTGCAATGGTCGTATATTTGACAAAACAAATTACACTTATGTCATGGTTAAATACAGTTCAAAAACATAGAGATCTACATTTAGTCCAGGTCTGGTCCCTGCTTGGTGCTGATATAATCCTAGTTTGGTCCTTTTTTGTCCAAAAGTCCAAATTCATATAAAGTTCATCATTCATGTTCCTCCTGCTTCTTTCCATTAGGTATTGAGAGTGAATGTGGTGTATCCTCAGACTTTTAATAGGGGCAACAAAGAGTAACTAATTCTTTTAGCACATATCAATCTATGGACCAGAAAGAACCCCATGTAAACAGGGAGGGTATTCAGACACTAAACCTGTCACTATGCAAAATAAAAATTATATTGCCAATAGATACTGCAATACTCAACATAATATCGTGCAGCCCTAGACCCTCGACATATGTTTAGATTGACAGAACAGCACTATTCACATATGTTATCGCTGGTCGTCTGGACAGGTGAGGGCCCACGTGTCAGGCCGTATTTGGATCCTGTGCTGGTGTTGCTGCTTACTTGTTTGGTTGTTTCGAGTTGGCATTGAGTTACCCATCACTTCGCTCACTGGGGCTGACCTTGGAATCACCTCCCCCGCTGCCGCACTCTCCTTTGTCGTACCACCATTTGTTTTTCAATTTGTCCAACAGGCCTTGCTCATTCAGTTTTAGTACTGCGAGGTTAACCGCATTTCTTGAAACGATAAAACATAACTTGTAAGACAGGGGTGAGTCACGTTTACGTCTTTAACAGATCTTGTCTAGCACTCGCTCAATTTAGAAAGATTACTATATAGACTATGTCCCCCCTTTGTGGGTAAAAATGGCTAGCATTATTTATTTTTTTCCCCATAGGTGGTAGGAGCTTGAAGAACTAGGGAGGACAGAGTGCGTAGACTAAAAAGGGGACTTGTGGCTATAGCAACGTACTCACATCCATAACATACATATAACAGTGTCTGGCAAGTGACTCCACTAAAAGAGAGACAGCAGAACAGCAGTAATTGGGAGAAATGGTTAGACCGCATGAGACAATGTCAAAACGCATGCAACATTTCTAAACCAATAATATAAGGTAATACTATCTGGATAGTAATGCTAGGTAAACGTTAGCTCTCAATGTCAACGTTCTAGACAAAACATATTGAAACCCAAGCAATGCCACACTCAAGTCACGATATAATGGATTTGGTTTTTTGGCCAATATTCCTCAAAGGGAAATATGCATTAAATTGTTTAACAACACAAGTGTACTGCATGGGTTTAGTCATACATTGCTATATTAGGTATAACAGTATACAGATATAGACCCTTTAACAGGTTGTGAACGATATAAAAACGTACGATGTTGAATAAATTATCAGATGTCAAGATTCGTAATTTGGTTAAACGATGTGACAAATGGCAACCCACTGACTACATGTGTGTACTGGCAACAAGTGGATGGATAACATTAGCAATTTAGCATATGGCTACAAAAATGTTAAATTTACTATTAAGCGGCAAATCCTTATGGTATAATAAACATTGTGATTGCTGATATTTTGCATTACAATATATATTTTTTTAGTCCTAAAAAGGTCAGTCTACAGCATATCTATCATGGACAGTTAAGTGCTTTCAAAGTGCATCTTTTAAGGGACTACCTGCAAAAGGGTCTATATGACATGAGAAAATTTTTACCTATATTTAACATCCAAGCTATGTAAGAAAAGGCATATAGGAATATAGAAGTCATAATAAAACACATAAAACACATTCATTTGAGACAGACAAAAAAGCTAAACTCTAATTTTGGCTTAAAATTGATGAAAGGTCTTCAAATTCGATTACAAATTAAAATATAAAGTAATTGTATTATTTGACATGGGTAACCAGATCATACCGGGTCAAATGTTGGACATAAAGCATGTTACAACTGCTTTGAAACTGTAATAAATAATAATATTTATAATAATAATTCGGCCACATATACGTCAGCTTAAGCAGGCAGTTTTTTTGCTTGCTTGATTTTTAATCTGACTATACAGGTTCATGTACATAGAAACATCTATGAATTAATTTGTGACTGCAAATAAAAAAAAAAAATACTTGGCATGAGTCAAAATATGGGACACAAGTTTGCCGGACACCGGATTTGAGCTAAAAATGCAGTGCGATCCAATGCAAAATGGAACATCTGGTTACCCTATATAGTTGACAAAAAAATCCAATGAGCCTGACTCTATCAAGTCAGTCAAACAATAATCAAATTTGTTGCAATTTATCGACTTACAATAAATTGCAAGGCTCAAGGATGGGGGGGAGGAATGGGAGGGGAGCGTATACAAACCAGAGACACATAAAGCAAAGCTACATCAGGGTAGGTGGGATACTATAACAACATTGTAAACACATTGTTATACTATTCCACCCACCTTAATGAGGATCCTTTGGGCGTGGCGATGCCATAGCCTTTGGAGTCCAGGTTGCCCCCGACTTTCATCGTGTCGCAGGGCTTCCGTTGTTCGATGTATTCGTTCATGGTGGACTCGAGCAGGTAGGCATACTTCCCCTTGGACTTGCGGACCCTCTGCACGCCCTCTGCGGTGGTCTTCACAAACACTGAGGGCTCAGCGCTTTTCATGTACGTCCACATTTTGTCGAACAGGGCGATTTTGGAGCGCTGTGGGTAGAGAAATAACATAACTTTATTTGTTCATCTTCCTGAACTTCTATTCCAGCAACTGTGTGTGTATAACTATTTATGGTAGCCGATTAGTCGCAGGGCTGACACATACATACTCCAACAGACAACCATTCAGTTTCATGGTCATTCACTAAGAGCAAATTAGAGTCACTAATACATCCATACTAAACACTTCTGATAAATTGTGTGCCCCTAATAAATGATGAATTAAAATTATGTTTTGTACTGTTCTCAAAATTTTCACTCCAAATACTACTTTTCAAAATATTTGTCTACTCAAATACTATTTTGGAATGAAATTGGTTTAAACGGATTTGAAAAGGGTCTAAACAAGTAGTAACTGGTCCAAACCAAGTCAACCACCATTGGTACCAATACCAAGAATCACTGGATAAAAATGAAACAGAAACAGAGTAAAAGCAGTGTGCGAGTCTTTATGTGGAATTATATTGGATTTGAGCTGGTCCATACAGTACATTATGGCTAAATCATCACTATCACACTTTTATATAAAATACTGGTTAAAAATGTAATTTTCTAGTGCTGAGTCATTTTCTGTCATCAAAACACCATTACAATGTGGCTTTCTGTTACTAAACATAGCCTTCTCTAGTAATAATAGCAATGTTATGTAATTTAAAAGCTTTCTGAGCACCAGTCTCTATTCACAATATGGGTATACAGTACACAATCATCACCTTATCCTGGACATTGGCCAATTAGTTACAGGGCTGAAACACACTGACAGACAACAATTCTGTCACATTTGTTCAGTAAACCTTCCATGTAGTTTTGTTGTTTGTACCTTGTATGAATAGTGATAAAATAAAGTGTTTGTATGTATTTTGCCACCACCAGTGTGTGTCAAATCTAACAGGAATTAAGTAGAACAGTGGACCTACCCTAAAGAACTCTTTGGTAGAGCCCGAGTCCAGAGTGCCGTAGGATATCTCTGTCTGTTTGGCCAAGTCTTCAGCACTCTCTATAGGAGACACCATCCTCTCCACAGTCAGGAAGGCAGCCAGGTTAGCTGTGTAGGACGAGATGATGATGAGGGTGAAGAACCACCACACACCTCCAACAATACGTCCGGACAGGGACCTACAAACACAGAAGGAACCAGTGTAAAAATTGTTTGTACAGATAATGAAATAATCTATAGTAAAACAGGGAGGACATGCATAAAATGAAGTATGATGTTGATTTTTCTAATAAAATAAATGTTAGTCATGAATGTTGGGTTTTTCAAAATAAACCCTGCAAATAAAAGCATCACACCAGCACTGAAACTGTTTATGTACAGTAGGCCTTAACTTCTTCGGGATATGGGGTCTTGAGTCTTTCATTATTTTAGGGGTCCCAGTCTGAAAAGTTTGGGAACCCCTGGTCTATGGTATGTTCCCTTCAGTTGCGATGAGTGATTGAACATGGCGTGACAATACAGCCCACTATATTGTATGTGACAGCACACAGTCACATGTAGAGCTCACCACTGTGACCTGACCTGCTCACAGCAACCACATGATGCATCAGATAAGCACAATGAGGTCAAAACTAGGGACGCACTGCTATGGAATTTCTTGGTGAATACCGATTTTGATATGAATCAAAGAAATTATGTGAATAATAAAATTACTTCATTTTGTCTCCCTAGCTACTTTTTGAACAGGCTTTTCTTTCTCTGTTTCTAAACGTAAATATTAGAAGTTATCCTTTTAGAACCAGTCATCTGTTCAGGCTGATACGAGTCAACAAAGTAATTATGTTGAGCCGATACATCTGTGCATATCTATTAAAAATGTTTCACTACAAATGACACATACATGATTTTTCAATAAAATATTAACTTTTGGATTATTAACCAGCATAATGTCATTACAGTTATTTGTGATTGTCATGACACATGTGATACACTAACCATCATCACCTTGTAATGTGTCTCAAATACATATTTGACAGCTTGTAGTGTTAGTAATTTGAATGTTTTTTTTTCTGATAATGGCACCATAGTACCATTGGATCATTCAAATATATGCATAAATAAGTGGTTCATAAACTTTTCTATCTAATCTATGGATCTACAATTCAACAACAATTACCTGCAAAAGACTGCCACCTGATTACCACTAGAAAGAGCCCTTTGATGTTGCTGTAGAGGCCAGCGGAGGGCCTAAATTGTGTTTTTTTTTTTAGTTTTTTTTTTTTTTTAATATATTTCAACAATTTCTTATTTTAGTAAACCTCCAGACAGCAGCTTTAAATGTGTGGTCTGAATAATTCCTAAAATAAGAGCAATATAATAATAAATAGACTATAAATAGACTGACCCTGTTCTGTGAAGTAAAGTAGGTCGTCTGTAGTCTGTAGAGGCCAAGGGAGGGATTAAAGTTAAACTCCACTACTATTGGCCAAAGTCTGATCTGATGTATAGGCCAGCGGAGGGACTAAAGTCAAATAAGAATTATGATAGACTACCTACTTTACATCATAGAACATGGTCAGATAAAGCATTATTTTAGTTTCTCTTCATTAGTTTCTCTTCATTAGTTTCTCTTCATTAGTTTGTCTTCATTTTCATTTTTATTTTATTTCAGGAAACCTCTGGACAACAGCTTTAAGATCCAACCTACCTGGGTGAGATGTCACAGCCCTGTCTCATGAATGCTCCCAGAGAGAACCACAGACTGTTGAAGATCCCAAACTCGTTGGTTGACTCGTTGGTCTGGATCTGTCCATCTTCATACTCCTCTGTGTGCCACTCATACGGACTGAATCGGCTCACTAAGAACAGCACCACGCTCACGCCAATGTACGCAAACACGATACACATCCAGATCTCATAGGCCAGAGGGTCCAAGAAGGAAAACACACCCGGTTTTGACTTCTGAGGCTTCTTGATCATGATGGAGATGCCCAGAGACATGAAAGGCTTGGAGAAGTCGATGACCTCTTCTCGGACCAAGGTGATGGTCAGAGGAGCCACGGCGATGTCTGCTTTCTGACAAAAAACAGGGATAAATGAATGTGAGAGACAGCCTTAGAATAGACCCTTCCATGAGTGACGAGTACTGAACAAAGGTGTGCATGTTGCATTCATTTAGTTATCAGGCTATCAAAAATAATAAGAAAAATAATAATAATAATAATAATAATAATAATAATAATAATAATAAATACAAATCAATGGTTACTCTGAATTATTAGTATTTAAATGTGTATATTATATTATTAGCAATATTAGTTTTGATTCTTACCGTATTTTCCGCACTATAGGGCGCACTGGATTATAAGGTGCACTGTCAATGAATGGTCTATTTTCTAACTTTTTTCATATATAAGGCGCACTGGACCATAAGGCGCATAAGGCAAAACAAAACAGTCAGACAAGTCAGCCAGTCAAATTTTATTAAACGCGTTCACAATAACTCTCAACATTGTTCAAACGTTAATGCGCGTATTCACAATAACTTTCAACCTTGTTCAGTTGTAACAGGTAAAAATTATATGGCCATTTTGTGGTCATACATATAATAATAATACACTACTAATATTACGGTGAAGCATAGTACTGGCATGTATTACTCGGTGACGCTCCTGACTCCCGGAGCTTTGTAGTTTACCGAAAACATTTTGACGGAGCGTCCTTGAGCGCCGTGTGACACAAAATCATTTTGAGGTCAGTAAACAGAATTAATCCATATATAAAGCGCTCCGGATTATAAGGCGCACTGTTGGTTTTTGAGAAAAGTAAAGGGTTTTAAGTGCGCCTTATAGTAATCTGAAGGTTGGAGGTATGTTGCTGCAAAAACCAGCTTGTTTATTTATATTTTCTAATATTTGGTGGCTAATGCTAATTTCTCTATAGAAAATGTATTATGGTCCATTTTGTTTGACCACTATTCTTGGCTATAATTATTATATTATGTTAGAACACAAATATTCAAACAGATAATATATTTTTTTTAATTGTTTTTTTTTTTTTTTTTTTTAACCAAGGAATATTTCGTATAAATCATTCCATTATGTTGCGTATTGCAATACAGTTTCTTATGATTATGATGAACTTGTTTAGATCATCCATAGTTTAGTCCAAGTTTGGCCTGGTTTAGAGGTGGTAGATAGTCTCTATTTTGATAGATAATGCTCTTTATAACTAGGACAAAATGGGTCAAGTCAGTTTGGGTGTATTTCCACTTCTCAAAACAATCTCAAAAAGTGTGTTGTTTATACAATATATGAAAGATTCATATTCAAAACAACTGTGTCTGGGCAAAAACTTTATCAACCAGCCCTAACAATCTTCCATTTTGATTTTGCCATCTCCAACATCCATGACTTACCCCATACACCAGCTCTCCCACCATCCCGTTCCATATCTTGGTCTCAGCGTCCCTGGCCCCGTACTTCCCGTCACCCACTATCTTCAGCTGGTATTTGAAGCCACAGTGCTTGGCTATCTCTGCCGCCAGATCCACGCAGTAGCCCTCGTAGCGCTCATTGTCCAGGAAAAGGTCAGCATTCTTCTTCAGCATCACGTACGGAGCTTCCTAAAGGACACGGGCAGGAAAGAAAAAAAACTGTACAGTTCTAGTTCTAGTTCAGACTAGAATGGTAGTAAGAAATGTAAACACAAGAAGTATATTATTTGATAGTCATTCATGTTCCAGCAACTAGGGCTTTAGGCTGGGGCAGTTGTGCAGTGGGTAGAGGGTTGCCGGTTCAAATCCCCGTTCAAGCACATACTGTTGTTGTATCCCTGGGCAAGACACTAAACTTTGATGTGTTTGTATTGTGTACTATGTGGTTGTATTATCAGTGCCATAGGTGCAAACTGTCAGTGTGCCCCAGGGCAGCAGTGGCTCCTCAAATTCTTGGACTCAAAATGCTTTGAGAAAGCCTTGGGCATTGTGATGCGCAATAAAAATCTAACCTAATATTATTATTAGGTTAAACCTGGACAATGATCACAGGGTTGACACAGAGACACACTGTACATTGCTAGACTGCCCATCAGTATAATATATTCAGTAATTAGATCAGCTCCCCTAACACATGCATGGCTTGGATGGTTGGAGAAGGTAACCTAGAAAAAAAATATTGCGAACAGGGAAGAAATGCCATTGACGGAGACTGAGATTGGGGATGTGAAATGATGTCAAAAGCACATTCAAACTCATGCTAAATATATTATTTAAATTGACTATAGTTGTAGCATTTTCTGTTGCATCTTACAGCATTTTTTCTTCTTCTTCATACATATTCTTACATATTTTTTACAAATAAAAACTTGGCATCTTAACAAGGGTGTGTAGACTTTATTATCCATTGTATATTGTCACTTTAACAACTCTTTTCTGAGAATGCATCAACCCATAATACCAATAGCAACATAATGACTTACCAGGATCGTAGTCACAATAACCGTCTTGTTCTCCATCCCTAACGAGTCATTTGCAAAGACATCTGATTTAGTGACGGCCATCTTGTCAACCTCGTTCCAGTAGCCAATCTGTAGGAGGGCATAAACAAGAAACTGCATCAAAATTCAAACCAATGGCCACGTTACATATACTAACTCTCATAATGTAATTCCCCCAGCTCAAATAAAAACATTTAGGAAATGCCTATGCAATAACACATCATATTTCTTCTTTTTTGTGTGTCTAGAATGTCCGATCAGAAATGTCAGACGTTACACTAAAAATCCACACAAGACCACCCACAGCTTGGGCAAGGAAGTCATGTTAGCACAGTTTGTATCCAACACTGCATGTATTTAGTCTGGATTTAGAACTAGTTTTAGTTTGATGAATGGAAATGGCATAAATTGCGCAGTACAGTGACGAAAAAGAAATTCTACTTGATATATAAGGTAAAAAGTAGTGGACCAAATAATTGAGCCTTTAAGAACATGACCGGTGTTTACTGGGTAAGAAGCGGATATAAATCCATCCGCAATTACTGAATGAGATTTATTTGATTTCTTGTATTTTTAGTATGGGTTGACCTATTTTAAAAGATGAACCTGGAGGAGGTTTGGGGTCTTACCTTCACTGGTCCATTGGTCTTCAGTTCCATGATGTTCACAGAGTAGTTGACCCTTTTGCCGTGTTGGTCAAATTGGATGTTTCCTGTCAGACCTTCAACACGCACCTACAAGACACACAGACAAAATCTTAAAACATCCTTAAAAATGCTTTTCTTTTTCTTTCTTTCATGGCAAGCACAGATAATACAAATTCAAAGTGTTTTTTTTTTTTTAATTTGTTTAGTAATGTTTATTTAGAACAGTAGAAGTGCTTAATTACAATAACAAAAACATTTGGAGGAAGTAACTTATTGAACCCGCCCCCTCTCCTATAACAGTTATTACTGATTACTCCTGCTTATTTTAATACAACATAATCATCATAATAACAAACAATATTAATGCACTTATAATAGAATGTACAATAGAATGTAAGTTACTTTTCTGTTACATACAATACTTATAGTTGTTGAAAATGTGTGCTCTATATTTCAGTTTGAACTGTTTGATTTTTGATTTTTTCATACCATTCCACAATCATAACCCACAGAATGAAATGCATAATTCCCTCTGGTTGGAGTTTGATTCATTTAAAATGTATACTGCCCTCTCAGGTGATGCCCACCTTCTCTATTCCTAAACACATTTTGAATATTGTTATTACTTGCTTTATACATAATTTGTGCAGTTAAATATTTTAGAATGTTTGTGGGTGAGTAAGATCCCGATAACCGACTTTGTGTATCACACATATGGCCCTTTTCTGGTTTTAATGAAGTGAAGATTATGGAACAGTATAGCATATGGAGCAATTTATTATTCAGTACTTGTTTAGCTTTGTTTAAAATTATTTTGAATATGTTTAATATGTGGTTTCCAACTTATTTTATCATCTATTATGACTCTAAATACATTTTTTTCATGAGCCAATTCAATTTGAACTCTTATCAATTCTAGTTGAATCTGAACTTTTTTTCATAATTTCCAAATATCACTATTTTTTAATGCTTAAGTTTAATGCCAATATATTTCTGTCAAACCATATTTTTAGTAACTAAATCTAACAATTCATTAAAATTTTCCCCAGAACTAAAAATATTAGTGTCATCTGCAAACAGCACCAGTTCCATTACTTGTGATACAGAACAAATGTCATTAATAGACAAAATAAACAGTTTTGGTAAATTGCTTCAGTTATTGCTAATGATTTTGACATATTGGATCTGAAACAATATTGACTATTTCAGAGTAAATTATATTTTGCTATAAATGTGTCCATTCTATTGTTTTTTTATACAATGGAATGACCTTTGCTATTTTCATTGGTTTTGGAAATTAACCAGGTTGGAATGATGAATTATAAATGTATGTTAATGGTTTTATAATCTCTTTTACAAGTTTCATGTCAATATCATTATAACCTGTTGATGTCTTGTTTTTTTATTTTATTTTATTTTATCATTATTACTTTTAACTCTACAGGATAAAAAAATCAGTTCATTCAATTATCAGCTTATTGGGTTGGGAAATATTTTTTTTTGCAATATCAGGTCCAACGTCTATAAAATAAAATATTTAAGTTGTCAGCCATTTCACATCTATAGGAGACCACCTTCTCCTTATCAAATAAGCAGTCAGGTATGTCAATATGTTTTCTGTTGTTTCTGATAATACTATTTAAAATATTCCATGTACCTTACATATTATTTTTGTTATCATCAAGTTTTTTTCTACAATATATTCTCTCTCACTGACTCTGATCATATGAGTTAACTTATTTTTATACTTCTTATATTTATATTCCATTTACTTCTGCATCTCAATACATACATACTACTTTTAAAAGTTTCATTGCCCAAGGACACAAGATGACAGGATGAACTGGACAGGGATCGAACCTTTTGGGTTTTTGGATGACATGCCGAGCCGAGCCGCTGCAACCCAGTTAAGTCATAGAGAAAAAATTAATGAAATTCTTGTTGTTTAGGTTATGTGATTAGGGTTGGTGTAAAATTTTAATATCCCATATTTTAGCCAAATACTTTGATCTTGGCACTGGAGCTATTAATAAAAAGTGAAGGAGAGTGTATTGGGAATAATCTTGAATATGATTAAGATATGCTCTACTGGACTTAAACTTATGGGTCACAAACAGGTCAGTAAGATCTGTAGCCTGTCCCAGATTTTTTATAAACTAAAGAAATATAATCTAAGTTTTATATGCATCCAGTGTTTGTTTTATTTCGTAAAACTGGTCTGCAAAGTACCTCACAGATAACCTATACATTTTTTATCCATCCATCCATCCATCTTCTTCCGCTTATCCGGGGCCGGGTCGCGGAGGCAGCAGTCTAAGCAGGGACGCCCAGACTTCCCTCTCCCCAGACACTTCCTCCAGCTCCTCCGGA
>JAVQKC010104679.1:0-12148 GCA_036025475.1 Philypnodon macrostomus | reverse complement strand
AAGCGTGGCTGCCATTTGCCCCTCCGACCACCACCGAACACGTGTCTTGCCCAGGGACATAACGACAGTGTGCGCTCGAACGGGGGCTCGAACCACCAACCCTCTGGTCGAGGGGCGAGTTTGTAAAATACTGCGGTACAACACAAATATAATATATGACAAAACATGAAGGAAGAGGGTACAAGGTCTAATTATAAAAAATGGCCAGTGAGTGTATATTCTCCATAGTATTATCTTGTATTTAAGATTGAGATGCTCGTACCTGGGGAGACGGCTCACTCTGCTTCCACTTCCCGTTCTCTTTGCCATTGGCATTGTCATGATGACGTGGCTCGTAGTTTGTGCCCTCGATGAAGGCCTTGTAGTCGTTGTAGGAGCAAGTGGGTCCTGCCAGGATGCCCATGAAGTTACAGTTGTAGCTAAGGTACTCTAGTAGGCTTGGCATCCTCCTGCAATCATATGTTTATGATATTGTAGTAAATATTTTTAGACAAATCAATACAACAATGAAATCTAAGACACTGTTCAGACAGTCCCCAAACAGCCACTTTATTAGGCAACCAACCATAAGTTGAAGCCTTCCCGGGCCTCTAAAGAAACATAAAAAATGTGTGGGATGTCACACCACTTGACTCGACTACTATTGGTCAAAAGGGGAAGCTCACACATCTGATTTGATGTTGCTGTAGAGGCCAGGAGAGAGACTAATGTAAACTACTTTATATCGTAGACTGGGGTAAGCTAGTCATTTTAAACATTTTTTTTTAAACAATTCTTTATTTTAGAAAAACTCCACCTTTAATCCTTAATTAGCCGGTCAGAGAAGAACCACCACACTGGTTCAAATGATCGAAAGGCTACTGTAACTCTACAGATGAATGCACAAAAACACTATTAGGTACAGAGTTTGCTAAATGAAGTGGTCAAGCTTATGGCAAAATTTTCTTACTGCACTGCCTCCAGCTTTTTCTGGCTAGTGTATTCGTAATGTTTAACCCCGGCACTTAAATTCAAATAGGTATATCTCACAGCAGTACAGACATACCTGAGCCACGTACCTGATAGCGAGGTATTTCTGACTGGAACTCAGCTGCGTCTCCCGTTTAGTCAAACCTACGACACAGAACGGCAAAAAAATCTAGTGTAGAGAGTTTAACATTTATTGGGAAAGATGAAATGGAAAAACTGAGTAAAGTGCTACACCTCTACTGCTATGTAGAGGTGTTGGTTATCATAACTTCTGCTGGGGTCTAACTGAAGAAGAAAGGCGGAGGCCACAAGATTGTGTTGTGAGTTTAATATAGAGCTCTCTGGATCCTCTTGACAGTGTGTTGTGACAGAAAAGGATACTGCCACAAGTAACAGTCTTTAAAGACTTTCTCATTGAACATCAGGATGTATATTGTAAAACTTTTCACATTTGGTCACGGTGAGAAGAGAGAAACAACTGGTGTGGTTCAAGGAATACTTTCCAATAAACATTCACATAAGCTTTGTCAGGAAGACCCAGGGGTCAAACGGTAAAAAAAACAATACAACGTGTGACCCAGCACAACACCTCTTGTTCACCAGCACATCACGTGGAGGGGTCTTAACCTCATTGTGTAATCAATCTGGTTTGATGGTTACATAACATTAGTAGTAGCTGAATGTTTTGTTCACGTTTTCAGCATAAAAGATACAGACGTAAGGCTGAGCCAAGGATTATGTTTCAGTTTGAAAATGTAAGGCCAACATAATCAACATTTACTATCTGCTCATAAAATTTTAACACACATAAATTGAACACACATTTGTGGGACTGGCCAAAACCAGTACTGTATTTTCCAGACTATAAGTCGCACCAGAGTACAAGTCGCACTAGTCAAAAAACACTGGGCTATAAGTTAATTTATTTAGAAATGTATTTAACAAAATCCAACACAAAGAACAGATATTTAAGTTAAGTATATAGTTGTCATAAGTGAGTGCCCTAACGTTTACTCCTTGGTTCAAATCAGTCAGTATGAATTAACATTTTAAATTGTTAATGTTAAATTATATATATTTTGATATACAAGTCACACCTGACTAAGTTGCAGGACCAGCCAAACTATGAAAAAAGTGTGACTTGTAGACTTTTTGAGTTTTGTTCATTGTGTCACATACAAACTTTTCTAATGTTACTTCCTTGTTGACAACAGGCTGTGTGCTGCATGTGTGGCTATTTTTGGCATCAAGTCTGGTGTTTCTGATCTGTTTACTATAAATCTGTAAACCCCGCCTTTGACATTGAATGCAATCAAATAGAGACTAGACTAACATCTTTGTATATAATAGGAAAATATGTATCTTTTGTGAGTCCATCCATATATTTGATTTTTAAACCTTGTTTTGATTATCCCTATATGGTCATTACACCTATAGAAAATACAACTTAATCTATAATTTTTTACTTAGACCAGACTAACAGCTCACAGCTGGCCAGGCTAGTAAAATGTTTAATTTGTGCTAATATGGCTTTCAAGACAAGACAAGCTTTCAAGAGAAAGCAAGATTAAGATTTCCATATCAAACCCCTATCCTATGCCACTAGCTCATATTTGTCCTTTATCCTGAAGTGGACTGTGTCATGTGGTTTTCTCTCTGAGCTACATAATCATTACATAACACTATAACCGTTTGCTTACTTCACTGTCCGCATGTGATCAGCTGTGAGCCAAGGCAGAACAAGACGACAGATATGTATACAGACATTAAACAAACATAAACTTCAACTCCATCTTACCGTCATGGATTTCAAAGGCCATGCTGGTAATCTTCTGGGTTATGACCATCATGGGCCTGTTGGGGACAAGAGTAGGTTAAAATAGCACTTTCATTTTGTCTGTCATTGTAATCTTTTTCACTGACACTAATGTGATTGCATTGGACCAAAGTAGGACTAAATTACTTTGGTTATTTAGTCACAACACATTTTCATTCAAGGCTAGGAAAAATTATTAAAGATTATTATCATATTTAGATTTTTGCATTTGCCGATTTGATAATTTTCTGTATTGTGCAGCTGTTCATCTGTACCACTCAGCAATACTTATGTAGTCATTACATAAAAATATACACAGAATACAACTTCATCCATCATTTTGTGCACAGTGTGAAAATGCATCATCTTTCAAACAGTCTAGAAAAAAGACAATTTGATATTTTTGTAAAAATCTCCAGAAACCATTCACTCATCTAAGAACTGGCCGTGGTATACAGTCGGGGTGACATTTGGGGGAATTGATGAGCATGTGGATTTGGCATTTTGGAGTAACAACAGAGGGAGTGAAGGCAGCTGCCACACAAACTGGAAGGGTTTAGATTCGGTTGCTTAGGAACAGGCCTCCGCCACCTTCACCCACTGAGAGTCTGAGCGTCTGGAGAAACGGGAACTAAGCACAAGGAAGTAGGCTAAAGCTTTTACTTGCATTCTCAGCACACAACCGTTCAATCATTCTACACAACGTACTGTAACTATCGTTTATTTTTAGGTCCTTCACAAGCTTTACATTCAAAATTCAAAATCACATATGAAATTATCTGCTAGGATTGCACACCAATTTATTGTCAACACAATACCCATATCATGAGACTTAAAGGTATATTATGCTTTTTTTTTGCACATGTCACAGTCTATTTTGGATACATTTAGGCAACATCAAAAACCTAATATTTATCTAATACAAGCTGTTTTGTGGAGCTCACACTTGGACTCGATGACACCTGTCTCACCTGTCCCTGTTTCAGACAGGAACAAACAAAAAAGTTCCAACCAGTTTTACTTCTAAAATATTGAGATTGACACCATCACAGCTGAACACACATCTTCCCCAAATGAATATGTTGATAAATTATTGTGGTGGCAACAATGTTTCTCTGGGTACTTTGCCCCAATTTATGACATCATAATTGGTTAATGCGTTTTCCACTCTTGGAGATGACTATAGCTCAACATAACTGATTACTCAACCATTCCTGAATAAAATAAAACACAATGGGTATGTGTTTGAACATGGTTAAACACTCAGAATATAGGACCTTTAATGTATTGCAATTGGTGTCATCAGATCATAAAAGACCAAATGTGGGACATAAAAGTGGGTTTAAGTCATTAAATAAATATTCCAGTATTGCTTGTTGTCTTGTCAGTCATTAATTATACAGATTTATGTTTAACAATATTTATTAATCAATGGTGGAATGCTGGATTTGAGCTCAAAATGCTGTTTAGTTCAATGCAAAGTGGGACATCCCACTATTATGGTCTTTTACCTGACAGAAATGGCAGAAATGTACAGTCAAAATAACTGTCCACTCCATAAAAAATATTGTTGTGGTTAAAATATTCCATATTTGTTGCATGTTTTGTCCTGATTTAGTGCTGATTTTGTCTAATTTGAGGAGTACATCCATGCATGTCTTCCATTTTGCTTATATTCACATTCATACATTTAAGTTACTATGTCAAAACACATACCCAAATATTGACAGTCACTTGTGTTTTGCCCCAAGTAGACAATAGTACATAAATCATGTTCTAATATAGATTAGTTCGATCATCTTTTGTGCTTACCCTGTGAAGTCAGCAGAGTACATGCCGTAGTCGAAGACGTAGACGCGAGTGATCTGACACAGGATCAGATAGCCCAGGGTCACAATGAAGCAGTACCTGAGAGGAAACACAAAGCAATTAGTGTGAATGATATAGATTGTTGATTAGACTGTATAATCAATGGTCAATATTCAAATCAATAATGTGTCGTATGTATAAGTGTTGTTGTTAAAGCTGCAGTATCTGATTTTGTGCAGGGCAAAAAATGTTTATTTGTTTGAATGTTGTGCAACCCTTTCCTCTCCTTCCCCTCCTCTATCATGGTCTCACACAAACTAGGAAGTATCAGAATAATGAGCAGTGGTCTGAAGTTGGCTTTTATTCTTTTTGAACTAAACTAAATTAACTGTGAATAAGTTTTAATAAATGAATAAGTAATAGATTTTTTAATAAAACATCAGCTCCCTCACATTATTTCTGATAGATAATCAGAGCGCTCCTGCCCTGTGGAAGCGTGTGATTGGTTGAAAACAAGTGTCCCTCCGCTCTAAAACAAAATCCCTTATAATACAGCCCACATGGGGTCTAGTTTTTGTTCTCAGAGGACTTCTGGTATGCTGTACTGTTGACGGCATAATCATTTTTGCTCAAATACAAAGTAAAAATATCACATACTGCAGCTTTAAATGGTGGCTAAGGCAGAGGGGCTAAAAGTAGAAGGTTCCGAATGTGGACAAAAGGCCAGTGGAGGTTGATACTGTGTCACTGTCAGAGCAGGGAGACAACAGACAAGTTGCCCTTTCACAAAGAACCAAAGAGCTCCAGTCAGCAGGAGTCAGAGGGAGGGAGAGTTTCAGAGCGGCCCACAAACAGAGCTCTGTACTGGAGGGCACTCAGTACCAGCCTGGGCCTCAGCTGGACTTCAGACAGGACAGTACAGTTACATGTCAACCATATGAACTCATTATATGTGACTCTTTAACAGTGTCCAAAAAACAGAAAACTACGAAGAAACGGTGTAGACTTTAAATTAGAGTGGGGGGGGTCTTGGTCTACAGCTATCTGTGCATTTCTAACTACAAATTCAATGTACATCAAATCCAGTCATAATACTTATGAATGAATGTGAACACTGGCATAAATGGATACACCATCTATCACGATGCAATGATCTTCGCAAAATAACAGGTATTCATATAACAATACAATCTTTTATGGCCATATCGTACACCGTAAATGTACCAAAGGAATAAACATTCCCCTTGTCCCTCCCCTTCTTCTCGTCTAGGTTTTAACCCACCTCAGGCCCAAAGTGGACCAAGCAAAGATTTAACACTGCACACATGCAGCCAGTACTTCATGGTCATTTGAAAAATACATGGTTGTTTTTAGGGATAATAACGTGTAGAATATTTTGCCGACTAAAGCAGACTGGGACAGCGGTCAAACACACAACAGTCAGAACAAGGTAATTAATTAATACCACACTAGGGGCCACAGTGTTGCAGTTTGCAGGCCGGTGCAATTATTTCATGTTATTTCAAGGTGTGGCAGCTGTACCACTCCACGCTAAAACATTCAACGCAGGCACATACATACAGACACACCTTACATGAATCAACTGAATTTGAATAAACAAAAGCCTTGGTGCAGAGTTAACATGGGGGCATTTTTTTTGCATATGAACCAAATATATGATTGAAATATATCAATCTACTACGATTTTTCAAACATGGTGCCAGTGAGTGGGCAACACTTCAAAAAGATCTGGAACTTTCCCTCATGGACAGGTGAGGCTGTGTGAGAGAGTAAACAGTGTGACACACGATGCCTGCTGCAGGACAAAGAGAGCTGGGTCTAAACCACATCCATTCACAGAGAGACTACAGAAGAGAATACAGCTTCAGACATGAACACACAGGCCTGGAGAGGATGGAAAGATGAAAATGTCTAATACAAAAACAGACAAAGGCCAAACCAGTACATGTCCACCGCCTGCAATATTCTGAGTGAAACTGGTGATTGGCCATAAGCAGGTGGGTAGAGTAGTCAGAAATTCAGCAAACAAAAAATATAATAAAATAATGTGCATTTGTGTTTTCCCCCTCCTATACAAAATTAGTAAAATACATTTTATTAACAGCAAAAATTAAGACAACATATTAATACAAACATATACCTGGATTATGTACAGAGGTGCCAGTGCATTAATTCATAATTAGCATTAAGTATTTTGATGGATGTACACTGAACTAAAAGATTTTATGAACATACTCGTAGCTTAGTCTTCCGTGTAAAACAAAAAAATACAGTAAAAAAGTATAAGTTGACTAAAATTGTGATAAAATCTAACTCGTGATCTTAGCTTGGTAAAATTGTGACATTATATTGTTAGCATATTCTCCACCCCTAACTCAAGTAAGTATTGTCAAAATAATATTGCTCAAATAAAAGTCACCAGTAGGTTGCATTAAAACTATGCTTAAAAATACAATGCATTTACTCAAGAAAACGTGATTGATTAAATGTAACCAACTAGGCCTGTGCTGTCGTCCACGACAGCAAGGTGTATATATATCGGTGGAAACGGCCCCATAAATCTGTCACCAACGGGCACCTTAATCAGACATTGTGTGATTTCTAAGGGTTTTTATATTGTTAACAAGCAATTTAGAGGCCCCGCCCTCAAACCATGACAAACATGGGAAGGGTCTATTTGACTTTTTTGATTTGTCTGGATGTTAAGAAGAATGTTTTTGCCAAATTTTGAAAATTACCTAAAACTACATTCTTCTTTCAGTCTATAGGGGGCGCTATAGAGGTAACCATCATCATATTAGTCAGATGTGTTCAGGGCCGGGGGGTCATTAGGTATTTCAGGTTTGAGCCTAATCGGGCAAAGTACCGTATTTTCCGCACTATTGGGCACACTGGATTATAAGGCGCACTGTCAGTGAATGGTCTATTTTCGTAATTGTTTTCATATATAAGGCGCACCGGACCATAAGGCGCATTAAGTGAAACTAAACAGTAAGACAAGTCAGTCAGTCAAACTTTATTAAACGCGTTCACAATAACTCTCAACATTGTTCAAACATTAATGGGTGTATTCACAATAACTTTCAACCTCGTTCATTTGTAACACGTAAATAAACCGTCTGATACCGCTAAATCAAACGTTAGCGTATTCACAATAACTTCAATTTATAACACGTAACATACAACACAATACAGTCACTTTTTCAGTTTTATCCTCGTCCACAAATCCCTCAAATTCTTCATCTTCAGTGTCCGAGTTGAACAGTTGGGCGATTACCATTGCTGTTACCTGACAGTTCAGTGATGATTCCTGCCTTCGTTACGGTGAAGCATAGTACTGGTATGTATTACTCCGCGACGCTCCTGACTCCCGGAGCTTTGTAGTTTACCAAAGTCGTACCAAAACATTTTGACGGAGCGCCTTGAGCGCCGTGTGACACAAAATTGCTTGGAGGTCAGTAACACAACCAGAATTAATCCATATATAAAGCGCTCCGGATTATAAGGCGCACTGTTGGTTTTTGAGAAAATTAAAGGTTTGTAACATGTAACTGTACTTGCCTGGTTATAGGGATTTATTTACACCTTTATCGTCACTGTTTACTGCTGACATAACAGCACAATGTTTTTCTTCACATCCAGTCCGGGCAGCAAAGTAAGAATTTCATTGTGCAGGGAAACATGTCTACTGTGCATATGACAATAAACACTGAATCTTGAATCCTTGAATCATTACAAAATACATTGTTCAAATATTACTCAAAGTTGCATTTACTGCCCATTAGAAGACTTTCAATTAGGTGTACTGAAAAAAAATCATACACCTGGGACTATGTGGGGCTATGTAGGGGTCAATAATAGACAATTAGACTATTATTGGTTCTTATTGGTTTATTGAGGTAGCTTATTGTTTAGGCTGCTGTGTAGATGAAGAAGTGTCAGTGGCTGAGCTTGTGTCCACATTAGCTCTGGTGCTAACTAGTTGTACAATTTACCGAGATGGAGGTTCTAAGGACGTCCTGGGACAACCCTTTTGTTTGTATCTCTATTCATTTTGTTTATTGCTTGCTTAACATCTCTTTCTATGTCAATTTTACTGTGATATAGGGCTATACAAATACAATTGAACATAGAATATACACAAACCCATACTGCCCAAGTCTGTACCATACCTATGCAATGACTCAAGACAGAAAAGTGACTGCACTGACCTCTCTATGGACACTCTCCACAGCCTCCCTGCAGATGGGAGAGGCCTGCACCAGAGGCTCCTTCAGCAGGCGGTCACACAGGTACTCCACACTGAGCAGGGCCAGGCCACAACAGGGGAGCAGCTCAGAAAGGTGGCACAGCCTGGACTCCCTGCAGTGCCCCACCCATTTCAAGATGGCCTCCACGCGAGTGCACTCTGAGCGGATCTGCAATCCATCATTTGACAGGCATTTAGTGAGCTTGTCTTTCCCCAGTGTTAGAAACTCCTCCCCTTGTTGAACCGATTCAAAGTTCTGTAGAAGGAAGGCCCACGCTTTAGCCACCACTTCGGGGCAGCCGTGAATCTCGGCAAATTCCAAAATCCCTAAGCAGTTGGTGGTGTCGATTTGGTGCTGCAGGTATCGGCTACACACCGCTCGGACCGTCTGAAACTGCAGTTGGCTGGAGGTGCAAATGAGGCCCTCTACATTGCTCTGGTTGATAGTCAGTTTCCCCGTGTAGGCAAACTCAAGAAGGTAGCTTAGGATGTCAGGATCAACATCATGGAGTTCCACCCGGGCCGCTATGCTCTCCACAAAGTCTCCTGAGAACATGCAGCGGAAATAGGTGCTGCACAAAGCCAGGACCCCCCGGTGGCAAGGGAAGTCTCTCCCCCCCGCATTCAGGGTGACATCAATTAGTTTGGGGTGAGAGCACAGGGAGCGCAGACCCTCCAGGATGCTCTGGGGGTGGGATGAAAGGCAGAAGTCCAGGTCGTCTACATTGCGAACCATGGTCAACTCTGGTTAGAAACTTTAGAAGTCCACAAGACAGTCTAAGTGAGGTTTACCTACAAGTGAAGAACACTGGTATTTACAATGGTTACAAAAACTCACCCAGAAAGACAAATCCCCCTGTTCAAGTTGCCAGATCTTGGTATTTTACAGTGGTTTAGAGAGAATGATTAAAAAAAGAGAAAATATTCAGTGAGTAGGAGTTCTGATGGTGATATATACAATGTTTATACATTGGTGAGAACTGCCAAAGGGGGTTAAAAATTATGAAAATGGATGAACGCAACACTAGACCATCTTGATGAAGATGTACCCAATAAAGTGACCAATGCGTGAAGCCACTGTTTATCTTATATTAGCAGTAGCAATGGTTTTGGAAATAAATGTTTTCATTTAATAGCTACAAAAACTACTCTTTATGCATTGGATATTGAGATAATTGGCTCTTGTCACACACATTTACACTGAAGGCATTACTGACGCTGGCAATGGTTTTAATTGCTCATCTTGCATTTTGTAAACTCACCAACAAACTGAATTTTTATATTTAGGGAAAATTACACTATAACTTTACACTTGCTTACATGTGCACTATATATCTCAGTTAGTAAGACAGTTGTCATTCTACTCTCTGAAGTTCTTCTAAAATACACATACAATACACACCTTTCACATCTGATCAAACCAAGCTTTGAAATACATCAAATACACTGGATTATCTCACTTTTAAAAGCAGATTTAAGGACATGTTTTACTCACATCTGTCTCTGAATATGTCTCTCCTTAAGTGTCTTCTCTTCCAGGTCAACATTGTAAACAAGATTTTGTTTGGCCTAGTGCATTGTTTCTCAAACTGTGGTACAGGTACCATTGATGGTGCTCAGGGTCAGTCTTGTACTTGTCTTTAAACAAATTATTACAGGCTGGTTTAGCCCGAGTTTAGTCCTGGTTTAGTCAGACCCGTTTTCCCTTGTCCCAGTTTTGTCTTGGCTTAGCCCTAGTTTAGCCTTGGTTTGGTCTCTGTTTACTTTTTAGGTACTAGGGCAGGCAAACCTTTTTCTATGGTGGCCCTTGGTCTAAAACGTTTGAGAACTACTATATAATAAACATTAAAAAGTATATAAAGGTATCAACACTCACCACAGATGAAGAAAGCACATCTCATTCTTCCTGACCAGTTTGTGTGGTTGGGGCAGCATGGCGTAACTGTTCCTGCCATGTCACTGCCTGTGGCCAGTGGTATTTTTAGCCCTGACAGGCTGATTCTAAACAACAGGCATGGACGCCACAGCTGCTGTTACGGACACATACTCGACATTCTGATGGGCCTGGGCCAAGCCGAGCACACTTGAAATACTACTAGGCCAAAAATTATTATCTAAAGCAAAAATGACTTGAATTCACAATATTAACTAGTTTACATTCATCTTCTTATTAGGCCTAGATTATTTGGATTCTTTCAGTGTAATTCAATCTTAAAGGTTTTTTTTCTTTTTCAAGGGCAATTTTCATATTCCACTGGCAAAACACAATTGAGAAATCAAGATGTCCCTTTTGGTTAAGTTGGTTGGCGGACATTTTGTGACACTTATTTGTTTTAAATAAATTAGTTTTGTTTTTCCTCTAAAGTGTGACAACATATCTGGGGGACACTTTCAAGTAATTGTTTTTTTTATTTTTTTTTAATGAATCATTAGGTAACTTATGTACTCAAGTAAACGTATTATTATTAGGCCCGAGCCAATGCAATGGCAAGGGCCTATTGTATCGCTGGGACGCGAGAAAGGAAGTGCGCTGCACCTTACACACACACTCACGCACACTCACACTCACTCACTCAACAACACTCGTGGCATCGAGCCCTAACCGGCCATATAGGTATATGGTAATGAATGGGCATAATTCTAATCGCACACACTCAATGGAAGTCACTGGCCGGAGGCATGTGAAAAGGCACTTTCGAGCACGACCTCATAAAAGCATGGGGAAGGCCGAGAGCTTTCCGAAAATATAAAGTTTGTTGACAAAAAAAAAAGCGCTATATTGTTTTTGCTCGAAATATTATTATTATTTTTTTCCTCACGCCACTTTGGGCGCATTTTGCACCCCCTGAACATGCACGAAAACTCACAAATTTTTGCCCAAAATTAAAAAGTGCATGAAATAGCGATATGTATATTTCCATTTGTAGGTCACAAAAACAGTGGCGCGACACAAAATTGGAAATACATTGCACCTACAGGGTTTTGAAAAACATGATTTTTGGCATAGACCCACGTCGTTCGGAACACACATTGTCCAGGTGCAAACTAAGAAAAAATTCCATTACGACCATATTCTATAACCTACGGGGCGTCGTCTATATAGGGCCAAAGTGGCAAATTTGCAAAAAAGTGCTGAGCCATGTTTTTCGTACACGTTGCCCAAAATCTATCTCCTCCTAGGTTTTTTGTCCAAATGAGCTCAACTTTGGTTAACATGAACTACAGACCTGGGGCTTTAAAAGTTAGCCAATTTATTTAAAAATGTTTTAGGGTTGCCGAGCAAC
>JAVQKC010104649.1:0-14012 GCA_036025475.1 Philypnodon macrostomus | reverse complement strand
TTTGTCCTTGGGGTGGACCAGTCTCTGTCTGATGGTGTTGATTGGTTTAAATTGTGCTGAGATGTCGAATTTACTGTAGATTCTTCTGAGTTTTTCTGAGACGCCGGCTACATAAGGGATGACAGTGGTTTTCTAATAAAAATAAATAAATAGATAAAACGTTAAAATGTTATTAGCTTCATGTGATATCAATAAATCTAGTAAAAAGGTTATAATAAACCATGTTTGCCTTCTTTTTGGACAGTTAAGTAAGGCAATACATTGTACCTATATTTTTACCCCAAGCAGCTAAAATTCACCAGACCAGAATACAGGAAATTACCTCAGGTCTGTTAAAGATTTCCTGGGGAGGACCCCAAGAACCCACTGCAGTCACACTTATACAGAAAATAACATAGCAGTGTACTACAGCAGTAATAAATACATTAATTATGTACGTATATGATTTATAGTCAAGCCAAATTTACGGCCTTCACTATTGACAACTAAGCCACATCACCGCAAAAGCGCCCGTTTTACACATGGAGCACCTTTAGTGGTCTCTGCACTGTTCTGGGCCACAGAACCGCATGAGACAAAGCTTATATTGTTACAACACCTATGGTGCAGTTGTTAACTAGCATTCAGTTCAGACGTTTATGCTTAAGTGTCAAAAAATTACCCTAAGACTGTGAATCATTACATTATAATGTTTAGTAATGCTTAGTAAAAGTGTACTAGTAGTAGTAGTACTAGTATATAAAGTACTTTAGTATTTTAGCAAATTGAAGTATAAGTAATCCATAGTTATTTTTGTAATTTTATCAGAAGTTTTAAGTTCTTATTTTTAAGTATATTTTATTTTTTAGGTTTTAGAGATGATTGCATGCTCCATTCAGCAATTTTTAAAGGTGAGACCTTTGTTATTTTAACAGCAATGTTTTCATTATTTGTGAGTAGTGCATAATGGCAGAAGGAACAGTTGTTTCAGTTATTCCCAGCTGATGTGTGTGTATGGATGAGCAGTCGAGATATACAGTATGGTTGGATAGTAAATTGACCATCATTGATTAACTGCAGCTGTGGTTTTCCCGTGAGGCCTCATACAAAGCAATCAATGTGCTTTGGTCAAAAACTACACCAGAAGACATTTCATTGTGTTTTAGCCCATTAACCATACACCAGTTCACAGGATACACTAGTCTAACATGATGCAAATTAGAAAGAAAATCATGTTTGTTTTCATGGCTATTGTCAAGTGACGATAATGCAGTCTGTCTGAAACACCTTTTTACTTTCTCCTTATCATAACAGGAAAAAAACATTTAAATAAACTATGGTAATGCAGAGATTTCAGTCCCGTCCAACGCAGGATAAACATACATACAGCAATGCATCACAAAGCCGTGTAGTCACTTTTACTGGCGGAGCAAAGCATGATGGGAAGTGACAGTGGAGCCTAAGGCAACATGGGAGAGACAGAGATGGAAGAGGAATGGAGAGGATGAGAGTGGGCTGAGCTGTACTGTTACATCAGTGTATACTAAAGCAATGCACACACCCATAAATCATCTTACAATACTCAGGGAAAGGGGTTAAAAGGACACTCTATCATAGAACAGTTTTTGTAATGGCCCAATGTTACAAATAAGTGAGTGTACTTGCTTTTTTCTGTTCTCAGCACTGTTTGCAATTCTTATGGTGATACACATGCTGTTACAGGCCGTGGAAAAAAAAATCAGGTAATAGAATCAAAGGATCTAAAGAAGCACAAAACTCTACACGAGGCTAAAGTGTAAATTCAACCAAGAAGACTCCTCCCGCTTACCTCCTCCCACTTCCTGACTCTATATTTACTTTCTATTTTATCAACCTCTCAGGCAATCATTGCTTGCAGCTCAGATTAAAAACTCCCTGTCTGGCCCATCACCATCTCAGCAGCAGTAATCTCACTCTGCTCCATCACCACTTTAGCAGCATATCCATCTCACTCTCCTCCATCTCCATCTCCATCTCAGCTGCAGAACAATCTCACTTTAGCAGGTTCTTATCATCAGCGTCCACTACCACCACTTCATAGGCTAACACTTGAACTTATCCAATGCTATCTTGTTTACATATGAACATTAAACATGGTCCTTTTCCATTGATGCTGATGCATAATGCTATTTAAACACTGTATCTTGCACTCTTTGCAACAGATTTAGGTTATCATACTTGATGTAAGTGTTTCATCACTGTTGTGTTTTCAGGTTTGATGTTCCCAGAAAACAGTTATTGACCTTGCTGTGCAGTTCCCTTATTAACACTCCAGTACAAATGTGAAAGTCTCATTTTACACTGTGAAAGTCAAGATGTTTGTTCTTGTGTCCCAGTGATTAACTAGTGTATGGAGAAGGATCTAACATAGCGTTCTTCATCTCCAATCATATCTGGCAGTGGAGGTAATCACAACAACATGACTGAACAAAATAATGTAATGAGATGTGCTGCTGCAGGAGCTTTGATTTCATTCACTCTTCATCAGAAAATACCTCATTGCTCTTGGAACTGAGAGCTCCTTCAAAGAGAGGGGTGCAAAACTGTTGTGGTGTTGAGGTGATGAAAGATAAGACGAGGAGAACTATGCATTAACATACATATGGAATGTGTATGTTAATTATCTACATTAATGTTAATGGAGCCATAACAGCATTTTATGGCCAGTGCAAATCTACAATTAGATTTTTTTCTTTTTGTAAATTGAATACATATTTGGTCCGTATGAATGACTCTTTCCAGGGTGCACTGTACACAACCGCTGGAAATGAATCCATACACCCACATTGAGCTCTCTTAGCACAAGGATCTTATCCATCAGTCCTGGACACATCTACAGCCTGTCCGTCCTGGGAGTGGATCCCTCTATCATGTGGTTCTCCCTAAGGTTTCTCTTTTCCCATAAATGTTTTTTTTGGAGTTTTTCCTGACCGTGATGGCGGGTCTAAGGACAGGGGATGTCCTGGGATTTTTGTTTGAGTGTTTATTGATTGTCTATGAACTTTGTTTATTTTTTGCAATGACCTTGTTTATTGTTTACATACATCTCTTTCTGTGAATCCCTCGGAGGCAACTTTGTTGTGATATAGGGCTATAGAAGTTAAATTGAATTGAAACAGCTTACCTCTGCTGGACTGAACACATTGAAACAATGAACTCAATTGTAAAGAGCCTTGAGTGCAAGAAAAGCGGGATTTACTTTACAAGCAAATTTATTCTCACACATTTTTACAAATTTTTAAATAGCCAATAATATATCCCCGGGGGGCTATAGGTACACACTATGTTAGGTGTACACACTCTGTAAGGAAGAGGTGTAGAATAAGGGGGTGGAGTAAATACGTTTGTCTTGTTCCCACTCAATATCGAAGTATTTTTGTTTATATGTGTAAATACAATATGTGTATATGATATTTATGAAATGGTTTACACAGATTTGTACAATATATATATTTATTTCCTATATGGCTCAAAATAAACCAGCCAAAACTAAGCCTAAACTAAATAGCCTTCTGTCAGAAATACATTTACACGTGTGTTCTGTTTATGTATGTGTGAAGTTGTATTTGTCATGTGAGGTGAGAGTTGAAGCTGCCAGCAGGTTTTCTCATTAGTGAGAAAAAAGATGGCTCTTTTATGCTGTTAACCCAGGAGACACTGAAGATACAGGCTGACAGACATGATGACAGACAGGGGCTAGGAGGGGAATCTACAGAAACAGGCAATGATTGACTTGTTCTGTGATTTAATACGTTTACGGGGGAAAATTTTAAGAAATGACAAGAGCAGCAAAGAGAAATAAAGCAGAGAGGTCGATGAAGAGGGAGGCAGACAGCACATAGACTATTATTTATGGGCTGGGAGAGAGCTAACATGAACCGCACATCACACATAAGATTTGTCTTCTTAAAAGCCAATGTGAACACTCACTTTTACTTCAGCTACAGCTCTCTCAAAGCACACTTACACACCTCCGATCCCAGCCATCAATATTTTACCATGCTAGAGTAGGGACGTCTCTGTTACCAGGCAGAATATTGAAGGCAACAATCATTATTACCATGAGAAAATATTACCTGGGGATTACCTGAGATTAGGACAGTGTGGCCTATGCCCCATCAGCAAGATCACTCAGTGTGACACACAACTATATAGTCTGATGTTCTACTATGACTTCTGCTACAACTGAACTGACCACATTTACTTGAATATATATGTTTTAAGTCTGTGTAGTGACAAATCGTCATGAGCCGGATTCGAGCTCGTAAAGCTCTGCATATGGGCCACACACTCTACCAACTAAGCTTAACCACAGCCTGGATATAAAATATTTCTAAACAACTTTATCTCTTGTATGCTGAATGTTTTTACTTTGTTGGTACTGACAGACAAACACAAATTATATTTTGAGGTATGCAATTTACACACTGTTGTTTCTGCATTTGAAGACCTTTGAGACAAGTTATACTAATTGAGCATAATTGGGTGCCTTGATAAACATAGAGCACACACTGGAATACCAAATGCAGGTCATACACTATAGTCTGATCTAAAACTGCACCTAATTATGATCTGCATACACCACATGTTCACATCCCCTCATTGGTCTGGCAGCAGGGGCAGAGTGCTGGCAGGCTGGGTGGGGGCACTACAGCAGTATCCAGGGAGAAACACGGGGATCACATCTGGACCACAGAATGACGGGGCGATGGGGGAGGAGATCCAGACAACGCAGATGAATGAATCATTGCCCTAACTCTTTAGTTTACATACATATATAGAGAATACCCTTCCCAACAGCGAGGCGCACCCTAAAGCATGTACTACCATGCAACTACTGAGCCCAGGTACTCTAGTGTAACTCATATCAGATATTAACCATGATACTTGTATAGGCATTTTAGTGAGTTTTTTTTTAATATTTGGGAGTTATAATGTATGTTATACTGTGATTTGTATGTCACAGTTTGTCATTTGTCATTTGAATGTGAAAGGCTCACATGTATTTAGCTTTGTTGTTTTTGTTTTGTTTATTTGCTCAAAATATTCTGATTCTTACAAATTAGTTTTAATGGACAGTTCAAAAACACTGTGCATGTAAATTGCCCACAGTGAGTAAATGTGAGAGTAAAGAGTTTCCTGTCAGTTTATGTCTCTGTCAGCCTTGCGACCAACTAGGCATTATTTAGGATTGTACTCCGCCTTGGGCCCATAGATGCTGATGAAGACTCTATCCTAGTAAGTGGTAGACAATGACTGAATAAAGAAAATCACATATTTATTGTAACAGTAATAACATTTCTCCTATAATGTATTCTAGTTTACACAAAATAACAATCAACCACTTTTCAAACCACAGACCAACAATAGTTACATAATTTTGGGACCAGGATGTATAAAGAATATTTAATGCACATGTATAAGACGTGTGTAAATTATAACCCTGTGGTTTATTCCTTGTCCGCCACAACTTCCACCTCTTTGCATTTCCTGGTGTGTGTTTTCTAGACATACACAGGGGCAGCCAGTCAATGGAGAGCTGCTATAGTATTTTGCAGTGCTCTGATTGTGGTGGTCAATGTGCTCTGCTGCTGCATGCCCCCAAGACTGTAAGGCTGAGTCTAGACACGAGTCAGCCAAGCCGCCCCGCTGACCTACATCCTACAGTTACACTAAGTGAGAGACATGCAGAGTGCAGCGGAAGAGGAGAGAGATAGGGATGATGCACTGAGGGGGGGCACTGGAAAAAAGTGAAAAGGCTTGGAGTAAAGAAGCAAATTGAGAGAAGGAAGATAGATAGCGAGAGATAGCATGCAGACAGGAAAGAGTGGAATAGCGAGGGAAGGATGGAAGGATGCTGTGGCTATGGATAATTCAGGACGAGTTAAAAGGGGGAAGGGATAGGGAGGAGAGGAGAGATTAGAAGTGGCAGCCACTAAACCCGAGATACAGCAGGAGTAAAAGCACTGGATACATCCCAAGAGGAGCAGAGCAGACATATTAAATTATGGTCATCATTTTCATCATCATAGAAAAGCAATAAGTGGTTGTAGATCAGCATATATGACTGAACTTCACTCCTGTTTATCAGCAGCAGCGCCTGTCAAAGGGGATGACTGTTTCGTTTGGCAATGGAAATGTGCAATGTTAAACCCCAGTTTCACAGTGTTTATCAACATTAATGCAACACATATTATTTGAGAAAAGTCCCAAACTAAGATTTTGCATACATAACTGAGTGCAAAATCAATTACCAGTATGTACTTGGGGAAGACTGCAGTTATGTGTAAACATTTCCTTCACAGAAGAACATATAAAAGCAAATTAGCAGCAAATTAGTGATTAGCGCATTTAAGTGACTTTGAATCTGTTACAGTTGTTGGCGTTATTGTGAGTTTAAAAAAAAGAAAAAATAATAATATCCATCACGCACCAGTTCTGTGGAAAAGAATTCTGTACTGATGCATATTAAAGTGGCCAATTAGACTTACAAACAAGCATCATCACTATACTAATCAGTTGAATCCTGATATAGAAGGAATACAATGTTGTCCTTATATTGATTTTGTGTAGATCTCTTTGGGAGCAATCTGTCAGTTTGGATTATTGGCCTGTCTGGACTGATGCCCTTATGAATTGAATAAGACCATCAACGTGACAAATACTGTCATGATTTGTATACAATCCGTCCTAAAGTAACATCTCAACCATAAACCCCAATGGACAAATAATCATGTGTTTCCAGTGTCTTTCTTATACTCTCCTCTTCCCATTACTCTTGCTCATGTATGGGAGAGTGAATAGAGCCAGACAGTGAGGACAAAGACTTAACATGTTTTCCTCTCTTTTCTTCTTCTGTGTATTGAGAGGATGAGCTGGACTGTACTAATAGTCTTTGTGTGTGTCAATGGGACAGAGGGCTTTTTGTGTGTGTGCTCCAGACAGCGGCACATAAGGCAGGACTTAAGTAGATGTTCACCAAAGCGTACGTAATGCCAGGGAAATATCAACTAATCCCTACAACACTCTTCTACCCTGTACGCCGCCCCCACCACCTCCACTGTCCATTCTTTCCTCCCTCTGACTCTTATAGCATCATCATCTTACTAGCATGTTGCATTAAAATAGAACTTGCCATGACCAAATTCAGTGTCAGCAAAAAATCATGCAGACATTCAATTAGATGCACACAGTAGTGATCGCATGCACTCTCTCTCCCCGACACGTACAATCCATGGGATATTGTTGTTGTTTCTTAATCCCCGTGGATTAACAGACTAACAGACTCATTTTACCTCAGCCCAAACAAAGAGCCATGTCAAATCATCCTCCAAACGCTAAAGGTGATGATCGTATTAACGTGATGAAGCCTCACTTATAAATGTGTTTGTTTGGGGGGGGTGCAGGACGAGGTAATATTCAAGAGGTGATATTGTGACAAGATCATGGAAAATAAAGTGGATAGTATAAGAAACACCTGTTGTCTCAAACGTAACAACTACAGATTGAGTGCAAGAGCGAAAAAGGATCCACTTATTATAGGTCACCATTTTCTCTCACAGTTCAAAGACATGCATGAGGTGATAGACTGCCCATAGTGAGTAAATGTGAGCGTAAACAGTCAGTGTATGCCTCTAAGTGTCAGCCTTGTATTATTTAGGGGTATACTCTGTTTTAGGCCCATAGATTCTGGACATGGCTCCATCCTAGTAAGCGGTAGAAGATGACTGAATAAAGAAAATTACATTTAAAGTAACAGAAAGAAAGTATTTATTTTTCATTTTGTTTTTTACACTCACATCTCAACCAGCACCGTGTGCACATACACACATAACAAACCACTTTTTAAACGACAAAACAACAATATTTACACAAGACTGCATCATTAAGGCGTGTGCCAGCAGCCCTCTGATTGCATAGGATGTCATTAGCCAATGTGTTAACTCCAATATTCTCACAGAGCGGTGAGGGTAAACTGCTTAAAGACGTAATCTTATATATGCTCTGTAGGAAGCATGGCACTGTGTCAAACAGTGGTGCTGCAGAGTGTCCACTAATCCACATGCTAGACTCCAGATTAACAGGATTCCCGGGGATGCAGGGATGGAGGGGTTAAAAACATGCCCGCCCCAACCCCCGCATAAACATCATCATCACCACACACAAACACACACATTCAGATTACAGTGCTTAGAGCCGCCTCTGTGCAGTAAGAAGATCCCTGGGTAGCGTCCCCCAGGGCTCAGTTATTGGACCACAAACGCTCCCCATTGCAAACACCTATAGATAGTGAGGGGTTCAAAGTTCATGGATTTGGGGGTGTAGAGGATCTAGAGGATGTATCATAAATAATGTTGTGCATCTGTCTGTTTTTGTTGTCGGCCACACAAGTAAGAGCCAATAGTAATGCATATAAGTAACCCCTATAGAAAATACATTGAGTCATGTGCAGGTTTTATTTAGGGAATTACTAAAAACATATTTGGTCAAAGGCTTATTCACAAGACGCAAGCTAGATTTAAACAAACCATGAGTGAATTAGAAATGAAGATGCTGCAAGTCTGTTGCTATATTCTCCCTCGGTTTATATCATTATAAACCACTTCAGTAAAATCAACAGAACTATCAAGAACCCCTGAACATGAAAGCCATACCCAGTCCCAGTCTGCAATTTCCTCCCCATTTCAGCATCAACGTTTATTAAGCTCTCCCAGAGAAATCAACGACTAAATTATTTTGAGAGAGACCCTGGGGCTATAGAAGCATATTCGACATGCCTACCAAAGAAATATATATATACAGAGTGTATTAAGAGGAACAGAAAAAAGGGGAGTAGGGAAATAACTGACTCGAAGTAGAAATACATCTAAAATCTTAATGGCTTTGTTAAAAAAATTGAAAAGAAAAAAAACTGATAATAGAGAAATCCAATTAAAATCTAGTGATTTGCACTGTAGACATGAGACTGTTTGTGTGAGCCACCAATTCTATAAAAAAGTTGATGATGCTAGTAATATTGCAAACCAGGCTAATATGTTATATATATCAGGTTTTATGGCATAGGTGCACTTCAACTGGAGTGGTACAGCCTGGGTCAGTAAGCCAGGGTCCAAGTGGTTCACAAATGTTTCTGTCGCAATTTTTACCTCCGCAAGGAAGGTCATGTTTTCGGGAGTGTTGGCGCGTCTGTCTGTGTCTGTTAGCAACTTTCCACTAAAACTCCTGAACGGATTTGGATTACATTTTCAGGGAATGTTAGGGATGACACAAAGAAGAAGTGAGTCGATTTTGAGAGTGATCAGAATTACCATTTGGATTGTTTTAAACTTCTCCCTACCGCTTTTCTTCTTTCAGACTTCCAGTCTAATGTGAAAAAAATAATACTTCATAAAAACCACCAGGACATAAAGGTTTGTTAGAACAGTGTGTTGACGAACTACGGCCCAAAAAATACACAACATCTCTGGTGGATTTAGAGCCTCTGTCAAAAACAACTTTTCAGGGAAGCTTTTCTTTAAAATTGTGTGGAATAGTGGAACCTGTGAACAATTTCAGACTATAGCAGTGAGCTCCAGCTCTCAATCTTTAAACCAGTTTTTATTTGACAAAATATGGCCTTATATTCACAGAGAAATGCTCATTAAGATCTATGTGAAATAATGCATCCATTATGCTCATACACACCCTCCTCCTATGACTGGCATCAGTGTGCGCAGGGGCGAAAATATCAAATCAGCGTTCCCTGTGGGGCCCCTCTAAGTAGATTGGACACCAAAAATAATAATCATAACATCACCATACAATGTCTAGTTTGTACTAACAATGTAATTATTTCTTTATAGCCTGTGTTTACATTTTATTTAATTTATTCATTACCTCAGCCAAGGAGGTAGGCTAATGTTTCCGATTGTTGTCTGTCTGTCCGTCTTTACTTTACTCAAAAACTACTTAACAGATTTAGATGAAATTTTCACAGAAGGTCAGGAATGACACTAGGAACAATTGATTCATTGAATTTAATATAAAACATAGACATAGAAGTGCCCAGTTCCACAGAAGTTTCTATTTAGAATCAAGTGTAAATAGGAGAATGAGCTACCCTGGCGGAGGTCTGCACTCTCCGAGTTCTTTCTAGTTTAACATGTCATCCATTGGTTCCTTCTGTCCAGGAATTAAACCCCAGTCACTTCATTTTAATCAGTAGCAGTCAAGCCCTTGTGTTGCCTTCAGGTCAGATTGATCCGTTCGAATTTTTACAAAGAGAAAAATAGTATATGTATACATGTTTTGCCATGACATTTACTGGCTTAAGCTTATTTTGTGTAATGAGCAAAAAATATTTTTTTGAACACACATCTGTGCCCTATGCATTTAAACCACACTGAGCATCGAAGACATCACAAGGGCTAGGTGAACCTCAGAGGTGTTTTGTTTAATGAATTATCAGCAACTCACCCAAGTCCACTTCACATATGCTTTACACTATATGCAATTTAGAAACAAAAATGCGTATGTCCTGCCTATAGGTTACTGTAAAACTGTGAGACCATTACTTACTCCAAACCATAAAGAACTGATCTGGACCATACCTGACACAAAGAACTGGAACCTGTCTTGTACCATATTAGCACTAAATAATATTTCTGTGTGGCTCTGCTTATGAACCCATACACTAACAGTCAATCATATCCAATGTGTGTGTGCGTGCGAGTGTGAGGTGTGTAAGCACTTCCCCTAATGCCTCTCAAGGTGACTTGGCCTTCCTCCTTCAGGGCTTTCCTTTTCAATTCTTCTTGGGATTGAAATTATGATGAAGTAATTTTTCTACAGAAATTGCCTATGTCACTTGTGGTATCTCTCCACAAATTTCTCAAGTGTATTTTCATTCTCTCCCTCCCTCGCTCTCACTCTCATCTCTGCCTCTTTGGCTTTTTTCTTTCTATTTTTTTCCACTGAGCTCTCACTTGACGTGTCAATGTGTCAATGTCAAATTACATGAAAGCAATAAACCTGAAACAATTTAGCTTGCAGTACAAGAACCAATCACTTTTTTCACATTGACAAAACATAGCTGTCTTTGGACACGCTGATAGTCAAACTAAACAGAGCCATAGAAATGTACACTCCCAATGTCACGGGTCTATATCCCCACATAACACACTTATGTACCGCAGCACAGTGAAAAATCACCTGCTTGTTTCGGGGGAAAATAGAAGTAGTGTGGAACATGTCGTGAGATGGAGAGGGAGATTCCTTTGAGACTGCTGGCCTAATTTCTTATTTTCAAGAGGAAACTTATCTAATTATATATAAGTTAACTTCCTAGTGGTCGATTCAAGGGCAGCACTGACTGGTATGAATGATCAGCCTGGGTTGAAACAAGGCTATTCCTTCAGCTCCTCTCTTCAGGCCAGATGCTTTTTTTCTCTATTGACCACAATGTTGTAGATTTACTCTGTCTGTGTAGCAGTGCCCCTTGCATAGCTCATTTCTCTGTCATGTTAAAACTGTAGATATGTACAGAAATAGGCCTAATAATAACAATTAGGCCTATTTCTGAACATGAATTTAATTTGTATAAATAAAATAGGTAGATTATAATATTATTATCCTGTTCTATTATAGTGTACTGTAGTGTTCCTTGCCCTGACCTTCTGCCTGCACTTAAAACATAGTGTCTGGTCCTTAAATATGTTCAATAATCAGACAAATTGAGAACCACTGCCTTAAATTATTAATACATATACAGTAGTTCTCTTGCTGAGCCAGAGCTATACTTTATGTGCTGTCTTTGGGCCCTTGTTAAAATGCAGATGAAGGCACACAGTGTTTTTAATCAGTAGTTGTCTCTGTAGGGGGCTTGTGAGGGTGAAGTGTCTATCATTTGTCTTTCTTGAGTTACTGTATAATGTGTCCATATAATGTGTGCTTATACACAAAACAAAACAGTATAAGATGTGCAAGAAACCAGAGGGTCAGCGGTTCGAGTCCCCGCCCAATCGCATACTGTTGTTGTGTCCCTGGGCAAGACACTTAACCCACATTGTCAATGAATGAATGTGGTTGTGTGGTGGTGGTCGAAGGGGGCCGTAGGCGTAAACTGGCAGCCACGCTTCTGTCAGACTGCCCTTGAACGAATACTGCAATTGTAAAGTATCTCTGGGTGTCCTGAAAAACGCTACATAAGTCATATATTATTATATGAGAAAAACATTTGATATTCGATAACCATGCTGAATGCTGCAATATAGATGTTATTGCAATGTGACTTTGATCAGTTCAGTTAAGCAGAAAAGGTTCCTTTATTTATTAGTTAAAATGAGGACCTTAACAAGGCCAGAGTACGACTGAATTAGGGAAATCATGAGTAAATGTTTATTTTGAAATATATTACATTATGCATTTTTTCAAGGCTTTAATAAAGACCATGGCGTTAATGCAATATATTTTAGATTTTTGTGATACAGATATTGCATTTGCTGAAATTGAGATAATGATAATTTTGCTATATATTAATAGTATTTTAATCCCACAGTAGTGTTTTATAAATTAATGCGATAACCTTTCTACTAAACATATTTTGTGCCAGCAAGTTTGTGCAAAGTACAGTATTTTCGATCAGGATAACTATATAAAGGATTCACATATGTAAATGATTATTGCATGTTTAACAGTGTTTGAGCCATTAACAAATATTCACTCTAGCGTTTGACGAGCCTTCACAAACAGGATACAGACTCAGGTACACAACACATGAATACAGGCGGCTGATTGTGTGTCCGATAGAAGCAGACATAAAGACAGAAGGACCTGATTCCATCTTGGTGCAAAGTACTGCTCTGCTCCTTTTTCCAAGTGAGGCCCTTAGGCATGGCCCAGTCTGCTTCTTCTGCTCAGCTCCTCATCGCCATATGGGCCGAGCTGCCTCCTCTAGCCTTCCCATAAACCTCTACACTCCATTATTCTACATCTCCACTCAGACAATGTACATGTCCGAAGTCATTTCATTGCTATCTAAGCTCACTGCCTGGGGAGAATACAGAGAATACTTGGCAATGAGGGGTAATCCTTCTTAATGGAGTCCCCAGCCCCCCAATGGATCCAAGTCCACGCTACACTCACAGATCACATAAGGACACATTTTATTGCTGACAAAAAGGAACTGTTAAACGAGGAATCTATGTTGACAGATCTCAACTGTATATGTTAATCCTAGAGCCCAAAAACACGCATGTAGGTGACTCGTTGCCCAAACTGAATGAGACAGTGAATTATTGTTTTTTTGTTGGTACTTCTGTCAGCCTTATGACAAAGTGGCCATTGTCCAGGGTAAACCCCACCTAAGGCCTATAGTTGCTGGGACAAAGTCAAATCCCCTGCAACCCTTTGTGAGAATAAGCTGAATAAAGGAATATGATAAAGGAATAAAATATGAAACCTCAAAATACATGTAATGAAATATTCAAGTCACAGTGAATGATGTTCATGTTTTAGTGGGTACCTCTGTCAACCTTGCAACAAACTGTCCACTGAGAGGCCTAAGGCCCATAGTTTCTATAAAGACTCTCTATTGAAAAATATATGGTCACAGTCAAAGTGCTTTTTTGCAGTGACCCAAAGACGAAAACAATGGCAATGCTAAGCACTCTTCCCGCTGTCTACTGTTGAACTCTGTTTTCCTTTACCTCTTTTGTCTGTCTGACCACTTCACCCCTGACCAGTCTGGGATGTTATTACGCCTGCTTTGGTCATTACATCACAGTTATGGAGCTGCTGGTACAGGAGAAAAAAGTGATGAAAAAATGAAAGAGTGGAAAAAAGCGACAGATGAAATGTAGGTCAGTGGAGATGTGCTTGGGGCAGTTCTTCTTCCTCTCTCTCTCTCTCTCTCGCTCTCTCTCTCTCTTTCGCTCTCTCTCTCTCTCTCTCTCTCTTGCTCTTACTCACTCTCGCTCTCTCTCAATAAATGAAGCCCCCAAACAAACAGCCTCATT
>JAVQKC010104638.1:0-11177 GCA_036025475.1 Philypnodon macrostomus | reverse complement strand
TTGGCTGCTTGCAGGTGGGAGAAAGAGCAGACGTCTGATTGGCTGGTTGCAGGTGGGAGAAAGAGCAGACGTCTGATTGGCTGGTTGCAGGTGGGAGAAAGAGCAGACGTCTGATTGGCTGGTTGCAGGTGGGAGAAAGCAAAATTTACACACTTAATATTACATATCTCTTAACTACATTGTATCTACCGTAACGTAATGCACTGTGTAATAACATGTAACTACATTGTACATACAGAATGGTTAAAGTTAGGATACAATGTAGTTACATGTTATTACAGTTTGTTACACAGTGAATTACATTGTTCTTAATGTGGTAGATACAATGCAGTTAGGGGCTGTGTCAAATTAGTAAGTAGTGGTGTTAGTAAGTGGTGTTTCTTGTCAAAAAGCTTCCATTCCATCTTAGTGATATGCATTTACAGCATTAAGCCTGTGCTGCTAGTCATCCATTGGAACATAAGTAATACAGGAAGGTAAAATAGTAACTAAGTATTTCTCAACTCTGCCGTCACAAAAAGTTCCAAATGGTACTGTTCTTGTTTCAAAAGATTCAAAAGCTGAATAGAGTGGCGTGGGTGTGTGTACGCCATTCCTTGACACCTGTTCAATTTCCTCAGTGACAAGTCAAGACAATAATAGACAATATCGTACATTGTTTCATCACCCACTCGCTTCCCTTCCGCCAAAAACAAGCATATACAAAATACTTCTCCAGTGACTCCAACTGGCAGGCTGTCAAATTATTTTGTGTGCATTTGAGGGAAGGAAGAGGCCCTGCTTAATTACCAGCGTGCTAATTGAATCCCAGTGTGAATGATGTATGGGGATATGACTCCATGTGACAGAATGAAAATTAAATAGTATCAAGAAGCCAAGAAGATAATCCATTTAGTAATGTCAGGGAAGCAGGCAGGATTAAGTAAAGCAACGCCATATGGCTCGCCTGTCAAAGTTATTCAAAAGCTAAAATTATATAATTTGCCACTTCTGTGCTTTTATTTCAAATGTGATTTACAAGTGTGATAAAGTAAGCGGATGTCAGGATATGTCATTTCATGTTATGCCTGGGCTCAATATTTTTTTGTTAACTGTGGTCCCAGTGGTATGACTGTGAAAAAAAATCACTGCTTAGCTTATCTTCACCGAACTACAGAGTGACAGAGTTAGGAACTCGATGGGGAGAAAATGTGGCCTAGTTCTAAAACATCCAATATTCATCTTGTCTTAGCATAGTGAAATCTGCAAATTGAGGGAGACTTATTTGAAACTGAATTAAATGTTGCCCTCACTGACAAATTGCAAAAAATGAAAGTTGTGCATTTCTAGTTTTTGGGAACCTTGAGTAATATACTTAACACTTTTGATCGTTTGGACATTTGACCTTGCATGGGGAAGAAATGTGGTGGCATGCTCTGCTGCTGTTAGCTCTAAAGACAACACCATCTTTATCTTGTCTAGATTCTGGACAAGCTTCACAAGTCTTTGCCTTTGACTTACAGCCAGTGGTCAATGGCAGTGTTTTGCTCAGATGAGTTTGTGATACCAGTGTGTATCATTGTGATTTTATTATTCTCTTTGTGATCTCTTGTTACTACAGGCAACATAACAGACCCCGCTTTCAGATATCGATGGCTTGACTCATTTGTTGCTGGGGTGATGTTCCATACCTACTGAGCAGAGTGTAATCTATGAACAGAAATCAACAAGCGTAGAGAGCATGTGCACACTACTGTCAGAGACACTCCCACAGGGCCTTGGACACACACCTATTTCCTGCTTCAATCCCAGTAAATATGCAAACTACATGCACTGCCTCCCGACTGTGCATCTGTACTGCTATCGGCTGCTCTCATCTTTCCTCCCTCCACATCTTCAGTCTATTACTTAGCTCTCCATCTCATACGCTCCCTCCATCCTTGCCCCAGCAGGCTGCAGATGGTGCTTAATGGACGCATAACTGAGCGTAACTGCCTTGTGAATAATTCCACAGGCACAAGGTGAGCCACAGGACAGCTCCATACTATGCAGATTCACGGGAACCCATATCGTGAGCATAGCAAACAACACACTTGAGCAATGCAGCCGTTTAATCCTTGTAAAGCCTTCCGCCATTTTCATCTTTTTTATATATACACGTGATTAAGTGTTGAAAAGTGATTATACAGATTAAACTACAATGGGATGAGAATATTTGAGCATTTACATGTGCCTGATTTACTACTGCACATCCTTGTCCTAGTGATATCATTTAATAAAGAAACTAAATGTAAATTTCAAGGTTGTCTGTAAAGTGTAGAACATGGCTGGAAATATCCTGGTCCAGCAGTTTCAGCAGAATCTAATTTACGGCTCGAGTGTGGGTAAAGTGAGGAATAATGTGAGGATAGGAGAATTTAACTTGAAGTGAGCTCGAAGGTATAATAGGAACATTATAGCTTTTCTCAGCATCCACTTATATGAACCCTCTCCCACACAGTTCACCCATAGGTTGAGAGAGGTCAGCAAAGATAAAAAACTGATCTGAATACGACAATATTAAATCTTACAGTGGAATTAATGGATAACTCATTTAAAAATACAGTAATTTCATATACTATTACTAACGTTACCTGTAGTTTTCAATGACATCACGATTCATTGGGGATTATCTAAAGATCTAAAAATTAACAAAATATTTTCATTACGCAATCTGACAAAAAATTGAGTAAAAACTAAACTGATACTAAGTTCTATTATTGTATTACTTTCTGTAAACATGCAGTACACATATATGGGGAATACTTATCAGTGTGCTCACCAGGTAAGACAAAACAGATTAGCATTGGCAAACCATATCCCATTAGACATACTGATGGAAATGCTCAGAAGAATAATGAGGCACTTTCCAGAAAAACAAATGCTGTAAATGGAGTAATTAGTGTAACAACATGTCTGTCTCATTCAGGTTCGGTATGAAGAAAAACTGACAAAAACGCTGTTAGTTAGAGCAAGGCTGTGTTTATCTACGGAGTTTAAGTGGAGAGGAGTCAGCCAAACTGGGAATGTGAAGGTTGCGGGCCACAAAGTTCTTTTGACGGACACTAGTTAGGTGAATGATGGAGGAGCTGGGCTTAGATGATGCACTGCAGGGTGACAGAGGCTGTTGAAGAGTGTTTCCTTTCACCTCATAGGTCCACTGCATGTCTGCTGCCTGCAGAACAGAGGAATACAGTCATGTTGTCAGTATACTTAAAAACATTACTGTTAGAGTTAGTCTTAGCTATAATAATATTATCCATGAAACATTTCGACTAGTGCACCAGGGCTGAACTACAGGTAAACCAGGGCTGAACCACAGGTAAACCAGGACTAAACCACAGGTAAACCAGGACTAAACCACAGGTAAACCAGGACTAAACCACAGGTAAAACAGGACTAAACCACAGGTAAACCAGGACTAAACTACAGGTAAACCAGGACTAAACCACAGGTAAACCAGGACTAAACCACAGGTAAACCAGGACTAAACCACAGGTAAACCAGGACTAACCTGAGGACTGATTCTGAATATTTATTACTATTATTATTACATACTATTGCATTTCTTATTATGCATTAACAATCAATGTGTGATCTATTGCGCAGGGCCAATTCCAACTCCAAGTATTCAGTGGCGACCTTGATCTGGAGTCTGGCTCTGCTCATCTTGCTGTCTGGGCTTGGTGTGAAGGACACAGTGATGAGAGCTCCGCTGGAGTCGATGGGTGGGAGCATCCCTGAGGCTGGAGTCACTGTGAACTCACTGCTGCTGCCTGGCACAAATGCCACAATGAAGGGCTCTGGGCTCCTGGATGGATAACACAACAAATTAATATTAGGAGAGTCTGGTTTACTGACTGAAGTGAGCTTGTTCAATAAAACTGGTAGCACAAAGATTATTAAAAACTATGGAAATTACATTTTTAATTTAGACATACACAGATAAAAAAGAAGAATAATTGAAGCAGACAAACCTGGTAGTGCTGGTGAGGCGGAAGCCCACAGCCGATGCTTTTCCAAACTCAGTCGCCTCAATGTGTATGACATCATCAACCACTGGTTTTGTGGAGATGAGACTGACTGGAAACTCCCAAGTGCCTCCGGACACACTCTTCACCAGTACTGCTGCTTGGCACCTGGAACGAGAGAGGTGAAGCCAAATTTCCATTAAATATAATACGTTATTTTATACTTAATATTTATTTGTGTTAGATGTTTTTTTTAACTGGTAATATACCAGAAGATGCTTAATCTCTGTTGCTGAACTGAACTAAAAAAATAAAAAAATAGTTAAGACACAATTGAGCAGTATCTTCATAGTATCTTTGTCATAGCTTTTGTTAAATGAAAGCTGATCACAAACGCAGACGGTAGCCTTCTGTCCGTCCTCTGCATTAATTCTGTCCGTCATTTGGTCCGCCTCAAGGGAGCTTACTGATGTGTCCCAACGGTGCAGTACATGCATTGGCCCAAATGAGCGCTGTACTATGGCAGAAAACAGACTTCAAAAGCTTGTTGGTGTCTGTATATTCAAAGACCACCCACCCCGCCACTGTATCTTTAAAAATGTAGTGGGAGTGTTGGTGGCGCCATGTTTGTTGCTGAAATACTTCCTCAGCTTCAGTCTTGGAAAAATCTTTGACTAGCATCTAGCGCCCTCAACTGGTTATGTAACTTACGTTGACTTAAGTTGACGTTCAAAACACACGGAACTATAAATGCTCTGACATTAAAAACTTAAATACGTAATATATCTGTGCGTTATATTTACGTATGAAATGGCAGTATGGCCTTTAGTTGGGCATGCAAGACCTAACTATTGCATTATTATTCATAGTCAAGTTGTGATACTTATGCTGCCACTGTAGAAGAATAGCCTGTAGATAATGGAGGACCCTATTAGAAGCACCACACCCCCCCATCATTTCCTCATGCAGACGTCGTTATCTCTCGGAGGTATTGATTGTGCCAGGGCACGCCTCATTAATGGACTGCAGAGATGAAGACAGCAGCTGATAAATGAATGCACTCCTCACACAGTGGGGTGTCGTATGCAGTGTACAGTACAGATGAGAGGAGCCACTAGGTGTATTTCAGAGCCATATCATTAAGTATTCTGACTTATAACCAAAGGTGGCCATTTTCCAGCAAAGGACATCAAATGTATCTTAAGGACATCAAATGTATCTTATGGGTATATGACCTACATTCACACGCTGGCATGTGCAACCTTTAGCTGCAAACATTAAGCGTCAGCACTTGCAAGCAGTGTTGGAGACATTACTAATAAAAAGTAATCAATTACACATACACTACTTTGCATTACTTCATAAACTCATCTTTAAAAATGAGTGCAAATTAAATTAAATATTGTGTTAGTAACTAGTAATTCATTATTGTAATGTGAATGAATGCAGACGAGCCCACCTAAAGAAGACAGTGAGGGGAACAGAGTAGTGGAAGAGGAAGAGAAGGGGAGACACAATTAATGGATACAGTGTTTACTCAGAAAGGTTCAAGAGTATTATCAGGGCTTTACACAGAGGCTAGAAGCAACAAACCTACTGTCTGTCTGAATGTCTTTGTTGTATTGTTGAGTGAGAGTTGTGTGTATATTAAAGGAAGTGCTGTCTGGGTGTCTACATATTTGTTAATCCAGTTGATTCTGTCTCTTTTGTGGGGATAGTTGCAGTATAATCTAGTAAAACTAACTCTTCTGTGCATCTGTTTATGGTGGCTTGTGTAACTGAATGATCTTACTGTGACTTGCATGGCTCCAGTGGACTGTAGACAAGATGGAGGCCAAGTTTTATGATGCCAGAGTCAGGGTCTCTCGTCACTGATTCAACAACAGCAGAAAGGCTATCCTCCGCTTCATGGTCTGACTGTACTTCACATAGAAAGTCCTCTTTTGTCACTTGGGAAACATTCAAATTTACATATGCAAGGTTACAATCGTGGAATCTGTGTAACTTCAATGAATTAATTCATTTAGTGTGAGATCCAGCAAAAAATGACCCATTCTACCACACACTTTGTTGATTTCCCAGCACACATCCAGACAGCAGTACATCCACTTTTTTTTCCAGCTGGCAGCCTGCTTCACACTGAATTAAGCCAAGCGGTGGGCTCTCAACAGGCACTTCTGAGGGAATCCCACAGAGAGGGTAAATCCAACAGATGGTGGACAAATCCTGAGCTAACCTAAAATAAAGGTGCAATACTTGTTTTCACTTCAGCATTTTTAAGACAATAACATTCAAATGTTATCTTTTTATTTCAGGAATAATTGGCAGTAGAAATGTAGCTTTTTATCTAAAATAAACCAGATCAAAATATGACCAAACCTCTCAGTACTTGCTCTGCAGGTAGAAGTGTTGTCAGGGTTACTGGGGAGGTTCAGAGTGATGTAGAGCCAGGCTTTTTGAATCTCAATTGAAGTTGGTGTAAACAAAACAGGAACATCAATGCTGGCTCCTGCAGCTATCTGTACACCTATATTACATTTATATAGTTAACATTGTGTGAATGAGTGTCAAGAACAACACAATTAAGCATCTCATATATGGACTAAAGGGGGTGTCACCACCAGACATTGTGTGATTTCTATGGGTTTTTATATCGTTAACGAGCAATTAAGAGGCCTCGCCCCCAAACCATGACAAACATGGGAAGGGTCTATTTTACTTTTTTGATGTTTTGTGATAAATTTTGTCAATTTCCCTAAAACATTCTTCTTTCAGTCTGTAGGGGGCGCTATAGAGGTAGAACTGTCTCAAAGGGGTCAAAAACATGGGGGCGCTATTGAGGCATTCTTTATTTGACCTCTGTAATTTGCAGATCTACATTAAATATACACTAGCCCGGATCAATGTGCCAAAATTCATGCGATTTTGTTTATGTTCAGCAGGATTAATAGCTCAATTAAAGTGCTTCAGGGCATTTAATTATCATTAATCGTAGAAGTACCAAACTCACTTCAGTTCAGCACCTTCATGATATGTAACTGTCCAGAAAAGTTAAAAAAGATCTGCCAAAGACTTTTTGAGTTATTGCGTTCACAGTTTAAGGCATTAATGAATTAATTACTTAATTAATATTCATCGTAGAAGTACCAAAAATCAATCCAGTTCGGCGTCTGTAGGATATGTACCTGTGTGTGAAAGTTGAAACTGATCTGGCAATTAGTTTTTGAGTTATCGCGTTGACACGTAGGCTTTGCAGATGCGGACCAACGTGATTCCACAATATCGGAAATCAGTTCTGATTCTCAAATGATTACACATCACCAAAGATTTCTAGAACAACATGCCCCCTGACAGCGTTCATCTGAATGTTCTCTGTGCATCATCTGAATAGTAACATAAAGGACTTCAGACTGTAGCTGCTTTTCCCAGGGTCAGATAGGATTAAATTGCCTGTTGTATTGGAAGGGCATTTTTGTGATTAGTAGCAAAGTCAACTTACCTTCCGTTTGGCTCCAGGGGATTGAAAATGCACCTGAGTGGTAAGTAGGACTCTCATTTGGATATTCATCTAAAAAAGAAAACATAACAAACGTGCCTGTAGTGTTAGATGTATGTACTAAGGGCATATCATCTCAACAGAAGTGCATGAGAGGAGAGTGCCTGTGACCTGTCAGTGTGATATGGAGCACAGCCTGCAGCTCTGTGGGGTTTGTGAAGGGAATGTTGATGGAAGCGTTGGAGCCAATCATGGACGAGATGCTCACTGGCTCCTCACATTGTGGATTAAGGCCGCATCCACTCAGAGAAAAACACCACTGCTGCAACTAGAGAATTTCAGATAAGCAATGATCAGGACGAAAACAAAACAGAGTGCCATTTGGTAAATATTCCTCAACTGGCAACAATTAAAGGAGCTTGTTCCACTAAAGGTACATTTGGCCAATAACAGGTCTTAAGCTGATCTGATTGCTAAAGACTTAACACTGATAAATTGAAGTGATGAGGCAGGAAAAAAAAGAACATCTGTTCGAAGCAATTTGAAAATAAAGATTCCAGTCAGGTGTATTGAGTGGATGGTGATTTATTTAAAGTAGCTTGTGTTTGCGGTTACCTGAGGGCATGTAAAACTGATCTCTGTCTTGTGGTTTATCTTCCCGATGGATGATGGGCTAAAGCGGACACCAAGCTGAGAGGAGGAGTGTGGCTCAAGAGTAAGCTGAAGCACACACATCAGGGACAGGGAGGAGATGTGGGAACAAAGGATAAATGCTCAATAAAGACAAATCCCCTGCGTTGCACTGCTAGACAACTGACAGCTTTATATCCAGACACTTAAGACTTTTACTTCAAATGTAATAAACCACACCCACCCCAAAAAAGCAAAGCAACAATAACAACAAAAGATATACCGGTAATTTTATGCTAAAATAATTAATCTAATATAGAGTCCCTCGTTAATGAATGAATATATTGTTTAATTCTGGCAATGATTCTATCCTAATGAGACTCTAAATACTATTATAAAACACAGCAAAATATGTGTCAATGAGTGCATACTTACCATGTTTGCTGAAACCATCTCTAGTGTATAATTTCTGGGGTTACTGTTGGATACAGTCAGCTCCACTGATTCAGAAGTTGGGTTAACTAAGGGAAGGGTTAGCTTTTTCCATCTGGTTTAGATACAAAACACGCACAAAGTCTGAAATTGTACTTTACATCATCAAAAGCAAGTAATGGCTGTTAGCTTACCTGCCCAGCTGACAGTGGATCTCGGGGAGAGTAACCACTGGGAGAGGAAGGGCATAAAGCTCCAACTGATACCAGAACTCACCAACCATCTCTGACTGGAAAACTACACTAAATGACAAGAACAGATGCATATAACAAGAGATTAAAATGAAATACATAGCATGGATATAAATCGAGTTACAAGCAAGCAATAATTAAATATATTAAACAATACAGTGGCTCTTACCTGCCTTTGTGTTTCCCCACCACACAAGGAAAAAAGATAGCCTTGTAGGAGAAAGTCTTGTGTGAAGGAAGTGAAATGGACTTGTCACCACTTAGGCCATGTCCTTTCATAAAAACATCCAGGTCTAGTTTGTCCTCATGTGGGTTATTGATAGGGATCTCTATGGAAACATTACTCTGGGAACACAGTGTGCTTGTTTTTACCCTCATAGTATTTGAATACAATGTCTCTATGCAAAAACTGAAAACATTCTTTCACTGAAAAGGTAGACTAGCTGAATAAAAAAATACCCATATATCACTTTCAGTTAGATCACAACACAGGCTCAGTACAACAAGACTAATAGGCATATACATTGATAGTGTCTTTTAAAATGTATAAAGATACAAAATTTGCAAATATGTTGCCTTTCAAACAATATAAACAGCAACATTAAGCTTTGGCATCACACAACAATGACTGAGATTTTCACAGACTAAGTACAACAGCAGAGTGGCGCAGCGGAAGCGTGCTGGGCCCATAACCCAGAGGTCGATGGATCGAAACCATCCTCTGCTAAACCATTTTCATTATCATAGATTTCTATTTTAAATCAAATTGTATACAGAAGAACTTACCTGAACTGTACACTGAACATTTATGATCTTTAAAGGCTCTGATGGTTCACAAATAATCTCAAAGGTGAAAAACACTTCATAGAGCCCTTCATTCTCTGGGTTAAGGACACAAGTGTTAGACACAAAAATAATCTTTAGTTTTCTTTGTGCTACATGATAATGTTTACCTTGCTGATCCATTTCAACAAAAGTCAAACGGCCTACAACCAGAAAAATAAAAAGATGTGTAGCATCTGCATTCACACATTACACTCACAAAGAATAATCACAAAAAACTGTGATGTGGAACATGTACAGTACAGTGTGTAAATCTATTACAAAGTGAGTGTTTTTTATGTTGAATTACATCAAACATTTAGGACTAAAATGGAAAAATAAAAATATATAAAGACTCAAATCTGTACATTTGAATTCAAATCACAATTCTGAAAATAATATTATTTACATTTTAAGATTTAATCTATTAGTTTGTGAAAATTCTGCGAATAATGCAGAATAAAGTTTATTGTGATATTGTGAAGCAATTCCAAAATATGAATTCTAAGAAAACTTGGTTAAAATGTATTAAGAATTCTTAGATCGAAATCAAAATTAACCAAGAGTCAAAATACTGGCATTAAGAATTTGAAGGTAATTTATTAAATTCTGAGTTTGCATCTTTCACTATAATCTCAACAGAAAATGACAGCTATATGAGAAATATAGTCTAAAGTTGGCCATTTGTTTTCATACTATTGAAAGGCTCACCTTCCTGTGCTCCTCGTTTCCATGGTGATATGATCAGTCTATAAGGTGCAGTTTGACCTGGTTTAATCTTCAAGTAAGCAGGGCCACTTACAATGGATAAATCTGTCTTTACCTAAATCCACACACAATTTACATGTGGTTTAGTAGAAGAGCAACAGAAGTCTAACCTAATGCCAATAATATAGATTTTTATAGTTTGCTAGATTCTATTTTTTGCATACCTTCAATGTAAGTGTGGTCTTATTGTAGTTGGGGACATTCAGCAGTGCCTCTGTGCTTTTTCCAACTGGACAGTGCAGTATTAGGTGGACCACGGGTAGGGGGCACTCTCCAACTCCTCTCAGGGTAAACATATGCGCTGTTCCATTGCGTTCATTATGCAAAATCAACTTACCCTGGGGGGTTGTGAAAAAGTTAACACAGACAAACATAAAACAACATAAAAAAAACAAAAAAAAAACGATTGTAGGCATGTCATTCCCAAGCTTGAACAATATACAAGCACATTTGTGTTTGGAAATGTTCTTGATTAAAGGTACTATGGAAATGTTTGTAAAAACTAAGCAGCTGTCTAGGTACTAAACTCTCAATAATGCTCCCAATAATACTGAACTCTCAATAATACTGCACTATATCACTTTATGTAATATGTTTACTGCTGCTGCACTATTTGAATGTATCATGTATGTGCAATACTATATCATGTGCAATACAAATTCATCTGAAGTATTTTACTGCCTGTGAAATACTCTACTTACACCTTATTTAATCCTACCTGCACCTTTGTATTTTTCTTTTTTATTATACTTTTTATTATTTGTTTATTATATTGCTACTTATCTCTTT
>JAVQKC010104598.1:0-12286 GCA_036025475.1 Philypnodon macrostomus | reverse complement strand
GGGGGGGTACCAGGGGGGGTCATAGTGTTGACTACCAGCGGAGTCCTAGGAGGAGTGTGGCCAAAATGTCTCTGGCGAGGGGAGGGGGGCAGGGAGCGGTGACCAGAGTCCAGAGATGGTAAAAGTCCCAGTGTGGGACTGTCCACGGTCAGCCGGTCGGCGTACAGGGGGTGGGGCACAGCTTGAGGGCTGTAGCACATGTGCTGGTTGTACTTGGACTGGACTTTTGGGCTTTGGGAGAGCTGGAAGCGGATCCACTGACTGGCCTCGGGCTGGCACACTGGAGTGTTCTCTTTCCCAGATTCAGAGGTTGGCCACTGGATGGACCAGTCCTGCTTGGCCTGGCTTCCTGTGAAGTGAATACACACATTGAATGTTCATAAATATCTGATCACCTAAAACTGTTACCAAATGAGTTTTTGCCATGCAATGTTACAATATAATTTCCATCAGCGCGCCATCGTGAATGCATTGGTAAAGGAAAATACAAAACCGAAACTTTAACAAGCAGTGAACGTGTTTAGTTTAGACTGGTGCAATGGTATTTGTTCCTTGATATGACAAATAGATTAAGCATGAATGGATGGACTTGAGACATGGATAAGAGCCAACACAACAAAAGCAAGTGAGTCATAGGCAAACCAAACTTCACGTTTAATGACAAAGAAGGAAAGACTGGCAAAAGAAGGTATGCAGCCAAAATGAGCTGAGATACACAGTACTTTACCGTTATTGTGCAATTTATCCTCCTCAAGTTGTTCTTTAGAAAGACACAAAAAAGAATGTTTATTGATTGAACAGAAGCACAGCTGAATTGGTTTGCAATACCATACTTGTCTATCCCTCTGCAGCTATATGCATAGCCAAGACGATATTCAGCAAACAAAGAATAATATTGGCTGAATTGATCAGCAGATGCAGTTTTCCAAGACTGACTGAGATTTACCCCACAATTGTTGTTGGTGCTGCTGACCGCAAAGCCACCATTTACGCAAATGTCTGTTGACAACCCTGCAATCGTTCACATTTTCTTCTTCCTTGGTGTGTCATTATTTTTCTTTCCTGTGACTTTGTCTCCAAGGGACTATAAGTATCAAAACAACATCAGCATCAACCTCAAATGATGCTCAGAAAACATTTATTTTTCCCTGTAGAATCACAAAAACTAGAGGCTAAAAGCCTGCAGACTTTGTTTAGAGAATATTTTATGTCTCATGAGACATTATACATTAAATTTTTCATTGACTGACTGTTGGTGTCTTTATTCACTCAAACACAACAGACTCACAGTATCTAATATACAGTAAAATAAGCCATGTAGAGAGAACAGTATAGTTGTCTGTATTGTGCTTTCTTTTGTACAGATACAGTAGACACCAGGCTCTTGGCTGAGTCTGAGTCGACCGAATCACCTGTTTAGTGTAAGTGCCCTTCTACATGGTTAACTATATAGATTAAACACAGGATACTTTCTTTACTTAGTTATTCATAAACAAATAATAACAGTCTCTCAGAACACATCGCTGTAATTTACATCATGGATATGAGCCAATAGGGCCTCTCCAGCCAAGCTGCCACTGCACTCACACTGTCCCTGAACCCCCACATCTCAGACTGCATAGAGAGACACAATATGCGTCAATACAGGAAAAATAACACAAATAAAACACATAATTAAAACTATTTTATTACCAGGATAAACATATTAATATGTGGTTCTGGTAATGTTAAAATAAAGGAAGTTTCATTTGACCCCATGTGAAACCCAATCAAGAACCACAAAGGAGCACTAAGAATGAGACTCCAGGTCGGGAGCAACAGTAATCAGGATTTGCTGTGTTTGACAGATGGGTGGTCATTTAATATTGAACACTAGAATTAACCAATTTTACCTTTAGTTTGATTTCTAAGTTGCTCTATGATCATATTTGAATGTCTTATTTTGAATGCTTATGAAATGCTTTCAAACGTCACAGCCATACTTGTGAAACTAGGCCTATAGTTACAATTGACAATACATCATCCACATTAGTAGCTTAGCAACAGCCAAACAGTACCAGGACCAAGACTGTTTATTAATACTTACATAAACAAGGAGCTACAGAACGAAATCCAATAGGACTTTCGACCTGATTGCTAGATTCAGCTTTGGTTCAAGCAAGTTTGTGTCATAATTTCTGCAATAAAAATGGAGCTTCCAACTGTCAGACCCTGCCACACTGATGTCAGTGCTTAAAAGACTGGGACAGGAGCACAAGAACAAAGAAGGCAGCAAGGGCAAAGGTGTGGTGAGGTAAATACAATACTCATGATACTGGTTAATTAAAAACTATTGAACAGACGAAGAACAGTGAAAATATGAAAAACAAATGATATGATATTGTAATGAATTTCATCAATCTTTCTCTTCAGACAAATGCCAGAAAATGCTCTATCACCTGTCAGCTCATTTTGAACTTGTCATCTGCAGTGATGAAGGCAAATGGTACACTCAGACCCCATTAATGGGGCAATCGTAACACACGATGAGGCTTTGAGAAAAACAGATAACAGCCTCATAATTGGACTAATTACCTCTAGATGTGTGGCTTCCTTGGGCTAAATGGCATTGAAATGCCACTGGGACGTTAGACGCTCCATCTCACTGCCACTGTAAACAGGATTTGGTGAAAGGGCACCTCTGTGTTCAATAGAAATGGTGTTTCTGTTTAATCTCTCCTCTTTTGAGTTTGAGGGGCTGGAGACATACTTGCAGAGTAATCAGTAGGACTCAAAGTTATACTCAGCTAATTAGTTAACAGCCAATAAGGACCACCTAGAGCTCAGGAAGATGGCTGACTGCTTTTCCTTAGCCGCTGCATTTGCTCCTTTCTTCTGTATCTATCTCTCTTTTTCACCTCCTGTAGTTTGTGCTCCACACTCCCCCCCGGCTTTCCTCTCATGTTATTCCCCAGGCTTCGTATTCAAGCTCTTCTTCGATCACCTCACATCATATCTGTTTTGTGCTACTGTCATTAGAAGCTAATTAAGTGTTTAAATATGTAGAGGACAGCTCTTTTGAGCTTTTACTCTGAAACTGTGACAATATACAAAGATTAACGTCATTACTAATATACAGCAAAAGTGATATTGAAGAAAATATTTGTACACATGCAGACTTGGTTGGGTTGTGGGTAGGATAATGTTTGTATAGTGCGGCACAAGATATTACCGTCTGCCTCAAAATTGTATGACTCATCCTAATTGCATCTGGACTTCCATAAAATCAGCTTCTATGAGATTTTTACCCTACACAAACCCTACATATATTTTTTGTATTATATTGCAAATGTGATTTGCAAAGTATAAATAAGAAATGTCCACATTTGCCAATTTCATCATAATTCCTTATGACGCATAAAGTGGAATAATGTTCTCTTGGGATTACCATAAATCTGTTAAACCTTACACTGCTCTCATCTTTGGTTTTGTATAGTCTTAAAACAATACATATTCTGCTAAAATGCTTCCATAAGGACTCGGGCACAATTCTTCACAATAAATGCACCTTTCCTTTTTCTTCCATCCCTAAATGCTGACGCTTAAGTGTTTTGTACAAAGGTTTAAATAAGCAAAAAACACGGTGATGTCCTAAAGCTGTAATTGTTTCTGCGTGCAAGTGAATGTGAAGAAAGCTGTATTTTGCTGAGCTGAAAGTGCCCCTCGTGGCTCAGTAGGTGATGTTGTTGCGGAGCATTCACACATCCAGCCAGCTACACTGTCACTGCGCCCATTAGTATTTTTGTGCTGCCTTTGGAGTAATACAATGAAACACGCACACGAACGCATGAAAATGATTAGCGTTGAGCATGAAGGGAAAGCTATTATCAAAACTATCATGAGTGTTTACTAGATTTTCGGATAAACTACGCTCAGCAGTTTCTTAACATACAACAGAGCCTTAAACCTCTGCTTAGGGGTGGGTGAGATGGTAAAAATATAATATCACAATTTAAGTTGACTTTGTATTTTTTGTCTTACACAGTAAACTGCTATCAGTGTCTTCAGATCCATACAGTGTTCATCATATTGTTTTAATACAAACACTGACATTGTTACAGTAAAAAGGAGAGTGAAGAGCATAAATGAATGAACTGTATCATAATTCAACGATCATCCCAGATTAAGCATTTCAATGTGTATCCCCATATCGTCCACCATTACCTCTGTTCTTTTAAGAACTCTTTGATAATGGGTCACTTTTTATTCTCAGCTCAAAGTGAAGTTTAAACATGGCTTAAGTTTTTATATATAATATTCAGGCTGAAATAATAGATTAGAAGTCGAATCTGCAGTGTATAATAGCAAAGGGCTCATATACTTTGATCAGCGGCTAAAACGTCTGACCCATTTCACGCCCTACTGCTTTATCAGGGCTCCACTGAGCTGAATGCAAAATCATGACACTTGAGCATTTGAAGCATTAAATACCAAGGAGCTGTGAATTAATGCTGAAGGTTGGTCTATTTTTAAAATGTATAAAAATGTATGAGTGAAGTGAAATGGAGAAAAGTCCAGGCAAAAGAGAATCTAATTATTTAATACAGATAATCAAATCTTTATTAATAAAGATATGTAATCATGACTGATCAAAAACTCACAAAGCCACAAAACAAGGTTCAAACTCGGTCTAACCCCCATCTAATCCAGTTCTAGAACTAAACCAAAACAAAACTCAAAAGGCATAAATATAACATCTCGAGGTAGACAGATTTTCTCACAAAGTCTGAGAAACTCTTTGGACCTCAGTGCTTTCTTTAATTCACTGTATGGCCTTAATTAAACAACTATATGAGTCATATAACGTAACACAACACCTTTATGAAACAGCAGCGACTCTAGAGACCCTAGAGACTCTCGATCTAGAGTGGTAGAGAGTGCTTTCTGGACTGAACAAGAGTGGGCTGCCACTGCCTGTATCCCCTGTTTAAACCCACGAGAACAAGACAAAGAAATAAACAGAATGACGACATACATTAGAGGTATGAATACTCAATCTAAAAATCCTTTCAAAATAGATCTCTACAATATGCTAGTTCTGCTAAGGGCACATAAGCTGCTCATTAAGTACATTTTTGCCATTATAGAATCTGAGAGACATCTGTTGCAGTAATCAGTAAATACATGTACGTTATCTGTGCGTATGTGTGTGGGAGTTGAAAAGAAATAGATATGTCAAACTGTTTACGCAAGGTTCAGTTTAACAGTATTGTGTGACGCACCACTGCACTCTTCAGGTTAACCACTGTAATTACAGGAAGGTGTTGTAGCCCCTTTCTCCTCTAAAGAGCAATTTCCTAATCTTTTTGCACTCTACACTAAGTCTATACATTTGTCATATGCTTTCAGTGTCTGACCTTTTCACATATTGCGAATTCTACATGTTTTAATGCCGAAAAGCTCCATACTTTATGGTTTCGAGCTGTTATGGCGCAAATCAATTTAAAATGTGGTCTCTGGCGCCACCTGGTGTACAATCTATACATAACATGAGGAGTTCACTTTTGGACATAATAGGAATGCAGTTCAGTAAAAAAATAAAGCTGAATGGATACTTGCTTAGTACAGATAATTCACCCCGATAATAGTTAAGGCAACTATAATTGTAATATTCTATAAATACTGTGAAGCCTAGATGTTGGCATATACACTATTCCATAATGGGGAATCTAAACAAAACTCAATGAAAAATGGCACCCCCTGCAGTTGGCAAGTTTATGAAAAATCATTTTTTTCAGTAAATTATTTACTTAATGCATATTGGGTGATTCCTTGTTTCGCGTGCATATGCTGTGTAGTGATGCTGGTGTGTTCCTACCAAGCTGGTGGGCCTTTCGGAGGCAGGACAGAGAAGCATTGAGACGGGCACACTCCTCTTCATTGGCACCAAACTTCTGCAGTAGCTCACACACCTGCTCCTCACTCATGTCCAGGAGACCCTCCAGAGTCACCTCCCCTGGTCTCATATCCTACAGACAAACGAGATCAGTTCATCATGCATGGGCTCCATACTATGAAGTGGGGTGGGTAATAAAAATCGGGATACAGCACATTCATTTATGCTCTGCTTTTTACTCTCTTTTTTACAGCAACTATGCCAGTGTTTGTATTCATTAAATTTTGTTCAGTATTATGATAAACATTGGATTGTATGTACATTGAATTTGTAGTTAGGGTTTTATGAAGACACTGATAGCAGTAGTCTTCTGTGTAAAACAAAAAATACAAAGTCAATAAAATCATGATAAAATCAAAATCACAATCTTGATCTTAATAAAATCGTGACATTATATATTTTTTTCCATATTGCCCATGTCTACTATGAAGATCGAGGGTAAAGGACTTTGGGGTTTGGTGGAGTGGAAAACTTTCCATTCACTTTAATGGCTTCAATTCTATGCATTGTTATGTTGAAATCCAGTTATTAATTAACAAAGACACAGTAGAGCATATCAGTCTGATTGAATTTACGTGATATATGTGGGGATCATAAAGGCAAATGCTTTCTTTCCTTTGAGTTATACTTTTGTATTATGTTAAATCTCTGACATGTCAAATTTAGCATGAATGGGTTAAACGCTAAACAGTAAAAGGATCAATAACAGAGCACCAGTTGCTCAAAACCAGTTTAAGTCTTTTGCCCAGAAAGTTCAGGTTTAGTTTGAGAAAACCACGAGTGTCTTCAGAGAATGATTTGGTTTTATATCAGGTTTCATCACCATGGCAACATACACTCACAGCTACAGCTCCAGTGCTGGATTAGTTCTTGTTTAGTGACAACAAAAGTAAAATGGACCAATGTAATACAATTCTAAACTGTCAGTTACAGTGTACTAATGAGAAGCTACAGCATTTTAGATCTATAATATATTGGATACATTCTATAATATGAGAAAGTATCCAAACTGAGAATATGTGGATTTTCAGTTTGGATATATCGTTTGTCTAAAATAGATTCCATCTGTCTTGGGCCCACCCATGCAAGCACAAGGGGCAGAACAATATCCTATGTATGAATCTGGTTCACACTATACCCCACTCCACTGACCCGGTGTCCCCGTCCCTGGCTACAACACAAACACTTCTAGAACATGAACACAACCTATTCACAAAAGGTGAGGATAAGAAGGAATAGTGATTAGTCACTATGTATTCATGGTACTTTAGGCCCAGGGATAGAAGCTGCTTTTAAGTCTATTAGTATGGCTTTTCAGGGTCCTGTATCTTTTTCCTGAGGGCAGGAGGGCAAACAAAATTCATTTCCTGACTGAGTGTTGTTTTTGATCATTTTTCTCTCTTCCAGAGATTGCAGGGGGCAGCCAATATTTTTTCTGCTGATTTGATGACTTTCTGCAGGGCCTTCTTGTAAACACAACCTATTCTAGAAAGTGAGCACACTTCCAGAACTAGGCTTGAAACCACTAATCAGATTCATTTTGATAAATCAATTATTAATAATTAATCGTCCAATAATTGAGTCATCAATAATTGTTAACTGGAGTATACAGATTAAAAATACATACAATCTTCATTTAAGATGAACAACCTTCCATGAAAAACCTTCTTTGTGTGTAAAAATGCTCTATCCAGAGGTCTTCAGGTGGCATAGTTTTAGCTTCACCTGGTTCAAATTTAGTAAGAAAATAAATCATTATTTACAATCACGATTATACGATTATAATTAGAAAAATAATCATTAGTTGCAGCCCTAGCTAGAACATGAACACAACCTATTGCTGGGTCGCAGGTGACATCAGAACATTCTATAGCCCTATACATTTTAATGGGAGATGGAGGCAGGAATATGACCTTGTCACGAATAAAAATGATCAAAGTGAACATTTGTGGATTTTTTTGGAAGGATATTTCTTATAAAAATCTCAGCAATTGCTGGGTTGCAAGTTCTAGAATGTGATGATGTCATTCCTTCAGATGGGGAGCCAGAATTCAGTATTAACTATGGGATTTTTATAAGAAATATCAACAAAAAATAAAGAAAATGTTGAATGTGAATGTGAACATTTGTATTAGTGACATGGTCCATTACCCCCCCTAGATCTATCCAACCACACCAGAGAATTAACACCAGTCATGTTCCTGCCCCCTTAAACCTGCAACCCAGCAATAAGACTGTTTAAATGTTTGTAAACAGAAGATTCTAAATTCTAGAATGGAGGTGAAAATTAAGTGGATTTTGCTTTACATTTTCTATGAAAGAATTAGCTTTAGGTCCAAATATTGTAAAATATGAGGCTTTGTTTTGGTAACTGACAACAGCTAGAGTAATGTCAGGCTAGAAAACATTAGTGAGTGTATAAACGGTTGGCTGTTTTACTTAATAATATTAATTTTTAGGTTTTACTAAATACAGTAGCATACCACTATAGTTTGTCGTCTGCTTCACTACAAATAATTTTGGTGAAGTATTCATATTTTTTCTTCAGTTTGGAGGCAAAAAAGGTGAAGAAAAAACATAAAATACAATGTTTTTTACCACTGTAAAAGTCCATTTGGAGCTTAAATGTAAAAAATACACTTTCAATTAATGGCACTGAGATCTAACCTGCCAAAAGTCGATGTGGAGCACTCTGCTATTCAGAGTGCTCCACATCGATCTGGTACTGCTCCTGTAGAAAACGTCCGAAAAGAGGAGGGACTCTGACTGATATGACGTAGCCAAACAAGGAAATAAATGAGTGAGTTTTTCAGCGTCCCCACATCGCTAATAAGTTTTGCTAAAAGGTTTGTAAATAGAGTGTCGGTACGCAGACTCTGACATTACTTAGATGCAGATTTATTTTTGTGCAGAGGATATAAAATTGCCTTTGTAATTTGCTAATTGCGAGTATTAAAATGGCTATTTCGATTTGATTAATTGCGCAGCCCTATTACAGTCCACTTTTGACTTCATTCTAGAATTTAGAAATCTGTGAACACAACCTGTTTATTTGGACCGCATGTTTGGGTTGGTGTACATTAAGACTTTGTCTAGAGTTATTGCTACTGTCTGTTCACAGTTATGCTTTGCCTCTTGTGTACTTAAGCCCAGTAATCATTGTTTTGATTTTAACCTGTGAAGAGTTATAACCAGCTTCATGCATCAAGGTAACCTAAAGTTAGCAAATATACCAGCCATATACCCTGATTATAACTTAACACAGTCCATATCAATTCTGTGTTTTGTATTTCTGTTGATTTTGAGATTGTTTTATGTTTGAACCAAGGACTGCAGCAATTTCCTGAACCTGTTCACATAAACACCGTTCTCTGGTCTGCAACTCGGACTAAACCAGGCCGACTGTATTGCATTTATGAGCGTTCTGTGTGAGTACAGCCCAGTAAATAAAAAAAAAATACAACACAAACATTAAAAAGGACCTTTCTGTAGTCACCAATGAGCTGTGTGTGTCTCACCTGTGTGACCTCATTTCTCAAATTGACGATGCGGAACCAGTGTCCGAGGCGAGGGAAGTCCTCCAGCTCAGCACTGCGCTCCTCTAAGGCCACTTTGCACTTACAGGACAGCTGGCGGCTGAAGTACTTTACCAACTTCCCCTGAGAGAAGACGCAAAAGAACACAATCAAAATACATGTACTAAAATGTAGACAAAGGAAACACACAAGTGAATACATTACATATGCAAATGAAACATACAAGCGTTGTTGTTTTTTACCTCACAACAAAGCAAAGGGTCTCTACACAGAACACAGTTTTAGAGCGATTACATCCAGACAAACTAGGTCAGCGCATGGAAAAATAACACTTGTAGGCTACTAGATTGGTCAAACAGACCTGTTACACTTGGCATTCAGAACTGCTATCACTGCACAGTGAGTTATAACAACAAAGTGTTATAAAAGACAGCTGCTGTGAGAAGGTTTTAGCAATACAGGTTATGTCACTCATTAGTCGATTTGTGGATGTGCAGAGGAGATACAATGCACAGCTTTTTCTGACCCCATGGTTTAGCTCAGTCTGACGCAGAGCTCTGGTGTCGTTTGTAGTATTTTAACAAAAAGAAAATGCTCAGTGTGGATTGACAACATTGTTGCTGCTGATACTTTTGACTGCCTTAAGGCATTGTCTGTGCAGTCTGTATTGTAGATATGAAGTTATGACAATCTGCTAATCTGGAAAGATAGTTGAAAGTGATCGTTCTGTTCAAGTGCATTCAATTATGCTTTGATCTTCGAAATCGTGATTTTGGCTTAATAAAATAGTGATATCACCACCCCTAACCTAAATGCTATTACTAAACAGTTATTTTGAAGGTCAATAAATCTATTGAAACCTACTGTACATTCAAATTGCAATGATCACTTGACCACAAAGATAATTGTATCAGGTTTTAAGAATTGTTTACTTTCGATAATATTTTCAAAAGCCCACTCACATCAAATCAACAATCCTGCTTCTTACTGAAGACCTGTAGTTTTCTTTTAGCATGACAGCATGTCTTCTGAATCAATATTATTCTTCCAAAAATAACACAAGTTACACATTGAGCTTTTGTTATCCAGTGTTTTTTTTATGTTTTCATGAAACAGCAACAAAGAGCCACGCACATTCTGTTTAAGTCACTGACAAGGTACTCTGTCCAGACCAACGAGTTAGAAGTAACTTAAAACAAGCTCACTCCTGTTTTTCATGTAAAACAAATGATATTTTTCTGTAGGCCTACTGAATGGCCTACAGAAAACGATTAAATGTTCAATTAATCCACCAATGTTGCCCTGTAAGCTCTGTCCTATTAAATATTTACTTATATCACACAAGCTTTGTTTATACCAATAATGCTAATAGCAAAGGCTTATATGGCTCATTTCAGGGTAATCCCTATATTCCTCTTCAGTATCAGTCTATTTGTATGGGTGTGCTTGAGAGGGGCCACGTAAAAAGGTCCTATTTATTACAATATTTGCAGTTTGGCAGTTCTCTGTAGCTTTTCTTAACAGACAGTCCAAAACTGACACCTACTTTACACAGCCATTACCCAGGTGTGTGGAGGTGTGAAGTAGGCAGGATCTCAACTCCTCCATCTCAGGCTTTTTAAATACTTACTATGTCTTGTACTGTTCTTGTAGACACATTCACGCCATCATCTGCCCTTACTGCTGATTTTGTCTGTTAGAATACAGTGTATAAGGACCCTGATTGAAGTGCGACTCTACCTGTTACACTTAATACCAATGACAACAACTATTTCCTGTTTACAGTAAAGAAGGCACAGCTCCACTTCTGTGACATTGTGTTTTGTGAAAATACAACATATGACGTCATGTGTGCCATGTGTTTGAAGCTGTACAAAGCCCTCAAACAAAGATCATTCATCATGCGGCCACGGTCTCCAAGGGATACTCTTGACAGTGCATAATGATATTAATGGAAACCAGTATTACCACTTCAGCCAAGTAGTCATAAATACACTATAGTGAGTGTGGTGTTTCTGAGGACGTTTTTTTTTGCAAGAACAAGATCAGTGCTTAACATCTAAAACACTACAGTATGGAACTCTTTAGCTTAAGTGCTAGAGGGATCTCCTGTTCACAACACACAATGGAAGGACACTGTCGAGGCGGCTGACGTCAGACTCCTGATGGTGATGTCTATAAATGTATGTCTGAGATCAAACCATGCAGCATAACTTACTACAATAACACTGTTCTCCTGAGTGATTCAATAAATGCATCCCACTTTGTCTATAGTAAATTAAGATACATTATAATAGGCTATATTAACTAGGATGATCTCAGGCCACAGTAGTATTAAATGTTTACTGTTATTATTAACCTTAAACCTACGCTATCTTGCATTTAGAGAAAACTGTTCAAAAACCCAATAGAACAAAGGAAAAACAAGACCAATCTAAGCAGAAAATTATTGGTGTGCAATGTGGTAATAATATAAGATCACATTGTGATGTGAAGTTATGATGATCTGCTAATGTAGGAAGATTGCTGAATCGTGCTACAGTGCATTCATTAATGCTCTGCTCTTCATCGTCACTTTTACTGTAACAATTCCAGTGTTCATAATTTAAAAAAATGAAAATGAATAGTACTAAGTATACTGGTGAGTCGATGTACATTGAATTAAGTAGAATTTATAAAAGGGCAGTGGTGCAGTGGGTAGGCGCTCGCCCTTCAACCAGAGGGTCAGTGGTTCGAGTCCCCGTCCAAGCACACGCTGTCGTTGTGTCCCTGGGCAAGACACTTAACCCACATTGCCTAGGAATGAATGTGGCCA
>JAVQKC010104565.1:0-22578 GCA_036025475.1 Philypnodon macrostomus | reverse complement strand
TTAAATCTCCTGTTGCATAGTGTGGGGCTGTGTGACATGTAACGAAGCAGAGGGGGTGGGGGGGTGTCATGGTTAAATTGTTGGATTTCATTCTGTGTGTCTGGTCACACATGGGCAGTGGTCGATGGTCAGTCGGCTCTGACTGGTTAGCCACCCTGTTCTAAACAGATAACTATATTTTTTGAAAACTGAACACAGTCTGTACAAGTTTTATTGCATCCTCCAAGAATGCTTTGGACAGCATCGAATTGTTGTCTGTTAGCAAACTCAAAAACACTCACAGCAAGAAGGTCCCAGGTTTGATTCCCGGACTGGGCATCAGGAGCTTTTGGTGAGGAGTTTGTATTTTTCTGAATTGGTCTGGGTACTCTGGTTTTCCCCATTAACCTAAAACAACCTGCACAATATCATTCTCCAGCTAGGTACATTTTGACTCACCCTGGCTCTATAAATATATGAAGGCGGCTCCTCAGACTGCAAGACTACCAGTATAGACTCAATATATTGCCCATCCCTACTGCCAACTGGTCTTGACAGGTTGTTCTAGCTGCACTGAAGGTTCAGGTGTGCAGATCACTATAAATCTATTGTGAGATAAAAAGCCTTTGAGGTGCTTCAAGGTGCAAAGAAACTAATAAGAAACGTGTAGTGCTAGCACAGCCATACACTCACACACAAGTCAAGGTGTGGTCATTAAACTACATTGTTACCAAAAATCAACAGTCCAAACTAAAACAGATTTAGCTAGTCAGATTTTGAATTTGAAAAGTGAAAAGTATTTTGCAGCTATTTTTAATTCGTGAAAAAGACCTCTTCCATTTGTTTACAGTCCACACAGCCCATTCTCAGTCTGCTCCTTCAACACTTGCAGGGAACACTTGAGCTCACCTAGCCCCTCAGGACACAGACTGGTACTCTCTCCTGCTCCATTTAAATGATGTAAGTGGCGCTGTGGTTGGGGTCTATGCTGGGCACAGAACATTAGCTGTCAAGTCTACCTTAACTAATGTGATGTTGAATAGTCTAGCAGTGAGAACGGTAAGCCAGGCTTATTTGGCTACGTCTGACTTATTTTGTTGCCATTTGGATTTCATAGACTAGGCTTACTTCAAGTCTCACTCAGTCAACATGGAAACTAATTGGGACAACACTGGTTCTTGTTCGTGGAATTCAACACCAATGGGGATCGCAACTAACATAGTAATGTATTACTGCCATCTTATGGCCAAGATTCATTATGGTTGAAATAATAGAAGAAATAAAGAAACAAAATATGAATAGCGCAGTTGTGTGTTGTTGTCATGGTTACAAAAGCAGTGGACACATTTAATTTTGTTTGTGTTTTTAAAGATCATTTCACATTTTGTTATTTAAAGCTGTAGTCCAGGGGTTTTCTTTTTTAAATAAAATAAACCTCAGACTACAGCTTTAAATAATACTTTTTTTAAAAATGGGAGCTCGGATCATATTATTTTAAGGCCCTCTCTCCTTGGCCATGCCCACTGCAGCCAATGCAAACAATGTAAAAAAGAAGCAAGTGAGGTTTCTTCATATATTCACATGGAAATATTAAATGTTCTGAGAAGGTCAGTGCCTCGGTATATGAGATTACAAAAATGTGTGCAAATAAACCACATACAACTCCCCTTTAATGTGAAAAGACATTTAACTATAAATACGAAAATCTAGTTTAGTTAGAGAAGCCCATTATCAGCTGAGTTTAGTTTAGCAAACCTTTTCACTCATATTAATGTCACGCTCATTGAATACTAGGGAGGCGGAATCCCCTTTTAATTTTTATAAAAATGATTGGTCAAATATGTATTGTTAAACTTCAGAAATGTACACATAAAACTGCATTAAATGTGTGCTCGAATGTGTTCAATACCATGAATATGTTAGGCATTAATCAGCTGTTCAGTCTCCCCTCCCTCAGCAGCAACAGGACGCTATGCATAGAATCCCTATGGAAAATCCCTGTTGAAGAAACTGCTTCAATGTGTTGAGGTTCAGTAAGACCCTGATTGGATAATCTGGAGAAAAATATGCAATGGTCTATGGGCAGAGGGCTGGCCAGGGTTGGGCTGTGAAGCTGGTTGATTGATGATGATTGGCAGATATGCGGCCAGAAGAGTGAGTGGACTGAGCTGAGATTTCCCCCATAGATGCAGACTCTAGCAGGGATGACAACCTGGTGACTTTCTCACTAAAGCTGTCAACTTTTTTGTCAAAAGCGACTAACAACAAATCTAGTGACCGTTTCTGATGTCATTGGGGACTTTCCTGTTGTTTGGAGACTTTTAGAGATAAAAGCATCCTTTGTTCTTCACATGTCTTCCATGAGCAGCAGGTGCTGCCGTGAGCTTGACCCCGGGAGCAAAGCACTGACTGGCGGACAGTTTCATACCAGGTGCAGCAGGTAAGCTGCCTCTGGCACATTCACCATGTTTGCCATTGCCCTACACTGATGCAGAGAAGTTTATGAGATGCAGAGAAGCCCTGTGCACCTGGTAGTGCCTCTACCTGCTGCACCTGGTAGTGCCTCTTTATAACAATGATTCAATACAGCTGTGGGAGCTGTCCAACACAACTCTTTCCAATACAACACAGCAATGAATGTGTTTATGTATCTGTTTTGATAATTGACACTAACTGTATTCATCAATGCTCTCTGACATGAAGCCAGTCAAGTTTGCGTTCATTCTGAGCTTCATCTGCATGCACTAAGATAACATTGTGTTTTATGGTTATGACTATGTTCCTATGCTCCTGGTCTCTAAACGCTCATTTTAGGTCAACTAATACATACAAATATTTATATCTTTTCCAAGTCTACTACCTCAATTAGAGCAGATAAAAACAATTCAACATTCAAAATGAATAGATCATAAACGGACCTGATCTTTTAGTATCCTTAATGACACATTAATAGAAGAACAACTATTGTCAGAGTCGGCACTACCATTAGGCAATAGTAGGCAGCTGCTTAGGGCCCCAAGCTTCAGGGCCCCGTAAATGAAGCCATAAAATAAATGTGTCTCTATAACTCTTAAAACTAACATTACAAAGCCAATTTGCCTCACTAGCTTTCCTTTTTCTCTGTATGGTTAAGCCATCTGGTTGCCGTGGAATGACAAAAAGAGAAATTTCAGTTAGGTCTTAAAAAGCGCCAACTACAGAGGGCCCCCTACCCATGTTCGCCTTGATCACTAAATCCACCACTTACTATTGTAAAGACGTTTAAAATACCGGATACACTGAGCTAACTTGAATCCTTTTCTTGACTTCCTGCAGAACATAACACAACCATATCCAGAGCTTGTGGTGGACTATCTTAAAACACAAAGAGACTCTTGAACCAATACAAATCAGCATCCAGGTGCAGCAAGTGGACAGCTACAGATTTCTGGGCTTTAACCTCTCAGCGGACTTAAAGTGGTCGGTCCACACTTTCTATTCTGAAGAAAGCACATCAAAGGCCCTTTCCAAAACTAATCCATATTCCCTCTCCCTACTCTCTCTCCCGCTACAGTCGCTGTGAAGTACTGAAGCTGATCTGAGTTCCCTTCATCAGATGCTCATCATGCACTAGACACACTTCCCTCACTTTTTACTTAATTTTAGTATTTAGAGTAGGTCAGTGGAGTGAAGAAATTTCATCACAGCTTTGTCCATTGTAAGTGACAACCAGTGGAGAAGATGGATTTCATGGATTTAGATTTGGGACCTAAACCACTATAAGTCAATAAAGGTCGCTAACTGACATCATCGTCTAATTGAGATATGCGCCGTTTTTATTTTTGGGGGGGACAATATATCTCTTATTAGATATACATAAATGGGCTAAAAAGTTTTTTTTTTTTTTAACACAAATAAGTCTAAAAGTGTACAAACTGATTTGAACATGATCAAAAGTCAATAATGAGCTTATAACATGAGGATGATGAAGCTAATAAATGTTTTACAGATCTTAATTTATGAGGCTTGACTCTCCAGAAATGTCTTTGCAGTGCTTCTGTGTGTTGTTCAGATTGTTTCGACGTGATGTTTTTGTCCGTTTACCTCTTCAAATCCACTACAGCAGCCAGTTTATCAGCTCCAGACTGTGGCATAACCCCCTCCCCCATCAGTCTCTACACGCTGCTATAAGCTTGACATGAGCCTGAGTCCACTTAAGTTATATCAACAAACGCTATTTTGTTTATTTAAGTGGGTTTGCTGATTAAAACGAGCAGACAGTATGCCTATGGGAGTATGCGCTGCTCTTCAGGGTACCTCGGAGCTGGGAGAGGACAGGCGGAGAGTGCACTGCTGACTTTAGACTGACCGTCTGTGAGTGCTTTGAGCCGGGGGACTCACGGCGGAGTCATCAGGACAGTAACTGCAGAATATTAAATGCTTTCGCACGAGTTTCCAAACACCAGAAAAGACTCCAATAACTCCCCAAAAAGTCGCCAGATTTGTCGCAAGTCCATTTGTTCGAAAAGTGGGTTTGGAAGGTCGCCAGATCTAGCGAGAAAGTCGGCAAGTGTACACACTCAGCGTTTCAGAGAGCACTTAGTAGGGCAAGGGAGTAGGGAGTCATTTCGGTAAAGGGCACACACTATACTTTTTGAAACAACTAAAAGGTAGGGAGTATCTGGTCACGACCTTCTTCATTTTTTATCAAGCAGCTGTGGAGAGTGTGCTGACCTTTGGAATTACAGTCTGGTTTGGAAGTCTGACAGCTCAACTCAGCAGTACGGAGAGCATCAAGGGTCATAGGACATGAAGTAACATCTAGAGACTGGATTAAAGAGAAAGGGACTCAAGAACTAGTTCCGCTGGCTTCTTAGAGACAGAGGAGCTTTAGAACAAGGACTTCTAGACCTGACCAGTACACTGTCCATCTACTTTACACCCCAGAACAGGGCTATTCAATTATACAATATTTTTCTGGGGGCCAAATTTGTCAAAAGGCTTTGACCTGTGGGCCGGACATTCTTCTTACCTCTACTATACGCTCATACTGAATGTAAAATTTAGACAAATGCCACTATATTTCTTTTTCACTTTCCTTCCACACAGTCTCAACAGTAACAATTGTTTTTAGTGAAAGTAAAAAGTCGACTAAACCAGTGTCTGGCTTAACGATATAACAGAAACTTTTTTCCCCTTTGATGACTGATTTTACACTCAATATATCTCCTTTCGCCGCCTTAAACTGTGTCTCTGTCTGTCACTGTCAGTCACTGTCACCTGCTTCGAGTGCTCTGCAGCCAGTCACTCCCAACTGACCGGTGTTGTGAAGAAAAGTGCTACCCCATTCAAGTAATCCATTGCCCAAGTGGGGCTTTTATTTTTATTTGAAGAGCATGAGTGCCTCCACACGTTATACTCTGTATTCACCAAGCAACAGTCATAACACAGCAGGCACACAGTTCAGTATTTGGTATGTGTACATATTTACTGGTCCAGTCAGTATTAAATTGGCTGTTTTCGCTGTCAATCTTACAATTTACTGTGCCATGCTCTCACGTTAAGTGAGAAGGGTCTGTCTGCAGGGGATGGGGGAACATGTGACATCCACCTCCACCGGAAACACGTGACCTCAATCTACTGGAAGTAGAAAAATCAACCATTCTCTTGGAGCTTTATGTCCAGCTTCACTCTGTTGTTAACTCGTGGACTGTTAAATTCTCTTGAAAAAACTAACTAACTGACTAAAATCTATACTCCTTTATTAGGAAGGTCCACTTCGCAGCCTTCCCTCCCCAAAGCCAATTCAAAACATTCAATGTTATTAATGTTCTTTATTATTATATATGGCTGCAATAAAAAACTTAATGATGTATAATTTACATAATAACGCCAGAGACTACGCTTGCAAAAATACACCAGGGTCTCCATGGCACCGTTCAGTGGAGCCGAACTCCAATTCCAGCGGAGCTCCCATTGGCTGCAGTCAGACCCTCTTTACGTGAAGTGGGTCTGTTTTGGAAACGGTGCTGACATGCCGTATAGGGGCACAATGTGCCACAAAACACCACACAGTGTAGTAAAATGTTGCGATGCATCATATGTGCTTTTGAGAGGCTGTTCATTTTGTATTTATTATCATTTATGGGTAGATGGTCCGTGAAAAGCCCTGCCCTAGAACGTGATATGTAAACCAGTCTTCATTGTCAACAGAATGTGAATATGATGAATACATGTCTTTGTATTTTGCACTGACCTCACCAAACAAATCCCTAATGACGTGCACATATGGAAAAAAATCTTGAATCATAGCAGTAGCTGTCTTCTAAGTACTGAAGAAATTGACATGCTTTTAATGTTGTTCCGCATCAATGGCCCAGAATTGTTCAGTCAACAAATAGTGTTGACTCATACAAATTATCCCTGCTCAATTCATAGTATTAAATTTAGTAAATAATAGTCATTTAATGGAGACCTACTCTTGTTTTAAATAGAGGTGAGAGAATCATCATGTGTTTGGCCTTGATATAGAAAAAAGGTTAGGTAAGTTCAGTTTATAGTGACAATACAGCTTTTATTCAAAGCCCAAATAATCCAATTTTCCCAAATAGATCATATTTGATTTGCAGTCTGCAATTTTGCACAGTGTTTTTCAGGGCTTTGTTCAAATCTTCCATTTAGAAATTGTGACAAATAACTAAATTTGACAGCATTATTGCTCCTTTTACCCATTTTTCTGATGGAACCAACAAATTGACTGTCATACACGGGTACAGAATGTGACAGCTTGGCATTGGTTGCTAAACTTTTAGAGCATATTCTCAATACAGTACTTGGTTGACCATACACTTCCTTAATCATTAATACAATATTTGTTTGTATGTATGAAGATGAATGTGGAGGTTCAATCAAGACCGTATCCTGCCTAGTCCTGTCCCTCCCCTCACTTATTCTCAGCCAATCACATTCTACTTCCTCATCCACTGAGCCAATCACCGCTCAACTGCCTATATTTAGGCGGCCTGTGTCTCCCATTGATCAGTTATTTTTCAGATTTGAAGAGCCCATTCCATCACGTCCTCAGCAGCAGAGTCATCTCACTGTCTCATGCTCCTGTGTCTCATCACGTCCTCAGCAGCAGAGTCATCTCACTGTCTCATGCTCCTCTGTCTCATCACGTCCTCAGCAGCAGAGTCATCTCACTGTCTCATGCTCCTCTGTCTCATCACGTCCTCAGCATATATATTACCCTATATATTTAAATCATAAAAGAATAATCTCAGGACAGAGGAAAGCATTGACTGACCCCTTTTTATGCAAACATATTGTATTGTTATACACAGAGAATATGGACTCGCAGAAACGCCAGAAATGCATCAGTTTGGCATCTTTATATATATATATATATATATATATATATATATATATATATATATATATATATACAGGCCCAGACTATCATTTTTATTCATTAACAAAAAAAATCATACATCATTTCTGGGCATAGAAATACTCCATACTTCTGCTTTAAGCTCACAGTAACAGGATTGAAATAACGTGTTAAAATTATGTATATATGTATAATGAGATTCATGTTTGTGAATCAGTCAAGAAAGCCACATCTCCCCAGTCTTCATGCACTGTACCTCACAATGTCCACCAGCTCTTTGGCTCTTCATATGGCCCACCTCGCTCAGCCTGTTTAAAAAATAAACAGTAGGTTGCATCTGCTGTAATAATTCATGTGCCGGGAGTCAGAGGATGTTTATGTGGGAAATGAGATGGCATTAACACCTGCTCCACTGTGGAACTACAGACTTAAGTACATATATTTCACCCAGGGCTGTGTGTCTTCGTGGACATCAGACACATGTTAGGGGCTAGAGCTGGTCATTTCCACACTAATTAGCCATGTATCTTTCTGGTCATGAAGCTAGCTTATGCATGATTACATATGTCAGCTCTCAGGTGGGAGGGCTACAGTGGTGTTCATTTGAATAACTGGAAATGAAGAAGTGACAGTGCATTTGCAACACTGAAAATACAATGCCATAATGGCAGAATTGTTTTTAAGTCAAAAGACAATTGAATCAACTGTTTTTGATTGTTTCTGATTCATCAAAGCTGCTAGAATATGTTAATTTCAAAAAAGAGGTTGCGCGTCCTCAATATTTTGTTGAGTGCTAAACCCAAATGTTGAGAATAAATTGAAAAAGAGAAGGGTAGCACATCTAATTCATCAAAATAATTCCAGGACAGAAATACTCACTCGTTTCGGCCAAAAGCCTTTCTCAGAGCGTATGTATATGTATGTATGTATGTATGTATGTTTATGTATGTAGCTAAAATATGTTTCAGCCATCCTTGACCTGTACTATGATAAATGCATTTTAATGTAACAATATTTTTGTATTACATTAATCTAGTCACATTGCATTGTTTCTGCTAACATCTTATATGTTATAAAATAGGTGTTTGCTATAGTCTTTCTTTCCAGACTGTCTCTTGCAAAAAATATAATACTATGAAAATATAAACATATGCATTATGCAATTGCAAATACTGTATTATGTATATTAACATTTCACCAATAATGCTGTGGCCAACACAAATGATACAGTAGGTTTCACACATATTTCATAAAAAACATTTTAAAATACTTTTACAGCTAATCGCTGTATCCAAATTAAAATACCAGTAGGTTGTCTTACTGCTCAGCTGGTCCTGCACTGGTCCCAAATGTCACACAGGCCTACATGTCTTAGTGGCTAGTGGATGGATTAACGTGTGATTGGACTGAGATGCTCCTATTCCCCAGACAATGAATGTTAACCATATCTGCTCATCCCTGCTGACATTTCCTTTTACTGTGACATTTTTGTTCTATTTTCTAATTAATTGTTTAAACAATTACAAAATTAATTGCAATTAAACATTCATGGTGGCCAGATGATGAGCCCAAACACCTGCTGTGATGGATCAAGATGTTAGCTGGAAATCAAGCTAGCATAAACAACACAGTCTGCTGCGGCTAATGAGCCACAGTGACAAAACATGCAATTAGCTTTTACGGTTTATCTTCTCTTAAGCAGACGTTTGTGAGATATGATCTGCTGCCCAAAACCATGTAATAATGATGAATGCAAAAAGTACAAAAAGTGTCAAAATAACGGACACATGATAGTGTAAGGATGTAATATGGTTACTACCAGACATGTGCAGTAGGTCAAATGATCTTTTGAGATATAAACATACATGATATACATTCTTCAGTAGTATTGACAATAACTTCTAACATTCTTGCCCTAAGACTTCAGTGATAACCACTCTGCTAGTGTTTATTTATCATCTCTAATGGTCTTTGTTATTCACTGTAGGGTTAATACTAGCCTTTTATATTGCTAATAATAGCCTATGGTATTTATTCTACTATGCCCTGTGGATGCCCTGGTTGAGGTCATTGTTCAGATCTATTCGTTCATAGCACATAAGCTAAGAGGTGGGTCAAGTAGCATAATCGTTTTTCAAGACCCGAGTTGTTATATGTAGGTGCTAAATATTTTACTCGCTAATGGTTCAGCTTCTATTCTTCACCCCCATTTCTCATTCAGTAATAGCCCAAAAGTGTTTGTGATTTTGCCTGACAGGTGTTATACTGACAACATAGCACAAATACACTGGAGCTGTATTTAAATATATCTGGCTAATGCTCCATAAAGTGTTCTGCCGCCTGCATCTTTAAAAACCCCACTCCGGGCCATTTCTTTGAAACTCCCTTTTAATCGTCCATGCTTAAATGTTAATTGCATATACCTCTTCCAAACACACTCTTTTTCTTTGTCACAGGCTTTTTGTTAGAGAAATATGTTACTAATGGCTTATGAATTAATAAGAAGCCAAACTGAATTAGACTTTCATGCAAGGTGATTGTGGAGAGCTTGAAAGCCCCAACATTGTATTCAGATTTCAAAAAATTTTCTGGCCGACTGAGTTCCTTTTTGCAGGCAGTGTATATAATGCATCCTTTGTCATAGTCTCTCAGCAGTGATTTAGGCCCGGGGATGTTCTCGGTGTAATTTACTTACCCAAGCAAGAGCCATTAATTTTCTATTATTGTGAAAAGATGATTCGTGTCTCGATTATTTATTTAGATCCACAGCAGGGAAACATGAGGCAGTGGCTAATGGAATATAAAGTTGCATTCTGACATTTAACTACAGAAGAGGCACATGTGTTAATGTGTCCTCCCCAAGCACCTTAATTCAACTTAAAATTCCTAATGGAACTCGCGATCTGTGTGGGGGCTTCGGAGACGGGCGGGGTATAGAGAAGAGGGGCTTAACACATAAATTCACTTGTGGTGGCAGTGCGTCTAGCGACTTAAATGCTCCACTGGTCGGATGTCTAGAGGGAGATGACAGCAGATAGCAGCTCTGTTGACTTCGGTCCGGCTTTCAAACTCTGACATGGTTTTTGCTTTACTAAATCACAGCTATTCACATTTGTAGCACTATAAAAAAAAAAACAAAAAAAAAACAATGTGTCTGAAAAATTCATGAAGCAAGCAATATATTTTTACAGTGTACATTTGATCCAATCTGTCGCTTTATTCCTTTTCTTGTTTGGTTTATTTTAGTGTTCATCATTTAATTTGGTTTTCGGTTTTATTGTGATATTTTAGTATTGTTTATTTTTATTGTTATTTAGTTTTTTGTTGTGACACTTTGATCTTTTTAGATGGTTGTTTATTGTTGCATTTGAGTTAGCATGGTAAGCTGATCACAAATACTATTGAGTGAGGGGAAAACTGACATCACGCATAGCAAAGTCAAATTGAATATCTTTAGCATTTTTTATTTATATTTTTAATTTTTTATGTGGGCGCTCTATAAGCTAGCAAAAATAAAGGAAAGTCACATGCATTGTCATTCACAGTCCAAAAGTCATAGAAACAATAGTCTGCTGCCTATAGAACTTCTTGGGGTTTGTACCTACACATATATAGACTTATATATCTCCATAAAGGGTTAGTATGACCTGTGTCTTTATGAAGCAGATGTCTTCATTATACACTGTATGTCACGAATGCCTAAATGACTTGTTATAGGCAGGTTGCGAGGTTATGAAAATCAATCATGCTGTAAATCTCACTGCCCTTCAAGCCATCTGCTCCATAGGTCTAAATATAAACAACTAATTAATAAAGTGTTATCTGCTCTTGAGAAAGTCATTACTGGAGGGTTATAGACATTATCCCATAATTATGCCTTATATAAGCTTTAAAGCCATCAGCAATTAAAACATATCTGATCCACCTGCAAATAATCTTATCACCTATAGAATACGTCCGTGTCCACAGTCTGACTCGGGGACGTAGGGAGGTTTAGACTACCAGTAAGCAAATTATTATTCATCTTTGTTAACCATAGTTTACAATTGTAATGTGCATTGAATTAGTAGTAAAAAATATATATATGAAGACATTGATAGCAGTAGTCTTACAAAGTGAACTTAAATGGTCAAAAAGTCGATCAAAATTGTAATCTTAGGCTAATAAATTTGTGATTATATTTTTATGCAATGTAGAGGAGGATTAATGTCTGCTGAGCGCTCCCTGTAGAGCAGAGATAATACATGTGTTAGGGTACAAGAAATCATCAGTCACATTTAGGACGTATGCCCGGAATTCATCCACTGCTATTACATTATAGGTATCAACACTTTTGCACAACATTTTGCTCTGAATTGCTCCGTTTTCAACATATGCCGCGTAAATAGCCCTATTTATTACATTCAATCAGTTCAATTCAAATTGGTACTTTTTTTCCCAAACTTCTGACTACTACTTCTTTTACTGCAGGTAATTCACCATTATATTCACTCTGTCATATTTCAGTAGCCTATATTATAAAGATGGCATAAACATAAATCTCCCTTTAATGTTACATCTATTTATTGGTACAGTTGTAGCCATGAATGTCATATCTAATTGGATGAAGTTTCTTGTCTATATAGGATTTGCTAAAGTTGTGAGCAGTAAAAGTTGCATTAATGCTGCCACAGTTAATGTGAAGTGCTGAGTGGGCACTAATCTTGTTCTGGTGTGTTGGCTGTGAATCAGGGCTTGACACTCACTTGTTGTTACAGTTAATGACAGTGTCGAGGCTCAATGACTAACATGTGAGTAAAGGAACAGAGCCCTGTCTTTTGGCATCCCTCCAGTGACTCAGGCTGGTTCTTTTTAGCTCCAAAGGACATCTAGTGGTGGCTCTCTAAACCAACACTGCAGCACAGTTTACTTCTCCTGGAAACCCATGAACTAGAATATGGTTGAGCAATTTTAGAGAAGATAATAAATCAACTTGAGAAACCGTTTATTATTAGTAGTAGTATTTTTGTTATTGTTATTGTTGATTTTTTTATATATATTATTTTAAATTGTAAATGTTTTAAGTTTTCAGTTTTTTATTTTAAATTATTATTATTTTTATTTTATTGAAAAAAAAATCATACTTTTTTTGTATAATTGTACTTCAAAGACATATTTTTTAAATTCTGTTTATTCATTACTTTGTTACATTTAGCATTGTTTGTGTTTAGGGCTGGTGTTCTGAAGTATGTTTGTCTTGTTTTTGTTTTTGTCTGACTTAAAACCTAATGTACTATGGCCTCTTGTGATATTTTGGTCACACTTTATTTTACATAGCCCTTAACTACATTGTATCTACCTCATTAAATACAATGCAATACACTGTGTAACAAACTGTAATAACATGTCACTTTGTAACATTGTACATACAGAATGGTTAAGGTTGGGGTTGGGGTTAGGGTTAAGTACAACGTAGTTACATGTTATTACAGTTTATTACACAGTGTATTACATTGTACTTAATGAGGTAGATACACTGTAGTTAAAAAAGTGTGACCCTTACTTTTTCTTAATGTTATTGGTCTTGTTTTGGTTGTTTAGTAATCTGTATTTTGCATTGCTTTGATTGCATTGGTTTCTAGTAACATTTATTTTAACTTGAAGACGTTTTTTTCTTGTCTCATCATAGATCAGTTGTTGTCAGTTTTTAGTATTGTTTTGATTTCCAGCCTCATTTTGGCCTGGCTTGAACATTACTTTTGTCCTTGACTTTTCGCAGTGTCCTGGAATCGTGCTGGAAAATGTTCTCTCGTAACAGCATCCTTGTGTGAAGGGTAAGACTGCTGAGAGTAATATTCTGAGCATGGACTCCTGTGTTCTTGAAGGATGAAAATAACTGTTCATTAAATAGTGTCTTTTGAACAAAGCCAATAGAAATTGATCTCATAAAAGATGTGATGGGACAGAGAGCCAGCTGACACTATAGTAATCTCAGAACGAACGCGGTGCCGGCCTGTAGATAATTAAAGAGACCAGGCAGTAAGGACATGGCTATTAGCAGGTTAATTAGGCAAGAATGAAAGTGATACCTCAGGTTACAGTGGGCTTAGTGTAATATCATTTCTCACACAACGATATAAGGTAGGTGTTAAATTTAATCCTTCCACATTAATAGAGAACGCTGCGTCTTCCAGTCAATTATTGCCAAAAGACTTCACCTGCTCGCCAGCCACAAATGGAGACTTCGGAATAGATGAATCTATTTGGTGGCTGTCCACTCCGATTAGTTTGATGAAGCTTACAGGGCTTTTAGAGGATATTTGCGAATTTAGCAGGTGGCACATATCATTCATGGATCACTTTATTAAAGAGATTGAAGTGTTTCATTTAATGAGTAATTCATTTCCAGCTACTTTTTGACCCACTTTGACAGAAGTAGAAGTACAGCTGCTATTAAAAACACTGCTTAATGGTACTTTCATAACCTTGAGTGGAGGGCCGTCCCCGTGGCCGCTTGGTGCTGTCATCTCTGCTCTTAAATAATGTCTTTAATTATAAATCTGTGTCGGCTTGTCATGAAAAGCCTGGCATAACTTCCTGCTAGAGATTTGAATATTAGCTGCATAATTGCTGAATATTATAAATGGGCAGCTTTAAAATTTTTTGGGGTTGGTTCCTTTATGTGTTTTGGGTGTTGTTTCGTCTGGTCTATTTATTCATAATTCGTTATATTGTTGCAGGTTTATTGAATGTTGTTATGAATCCTTTGGCTTTAAATCCAAAATTAGTCTGTAGAAATGTGAATGTAACACTAATCTTTTATCATTTCACAGCGTCCACTATTACTATGTGTTCAGAGGAGTGACCTGCAGGTGTTAGAAGTCAGAACAACGGCTGAGGTCAAAGGTCAGTGTCCGGCGTGATCCTCAAGTTAGAGTGACACTACACCCCCATCACTAATTGACTTACAAATGTTCCGTGTCGAATAATCAATATGACTTTATTAGCGGGCCTGGGTCTCCATTGACACCCCCTGCTCACACCCGTGACCTCTTCTAACTGTGACCTACTGTCCCTAGACCCCTCTACTAACTCTTTCATTCTATCATTATCCCACCTCCCAATGATCACCGACTCCAAATCCTGGAAGAGTGCAGGCGGCCAGGAAATTCAACAATGTTGCATCCCCCTTTTTTTAGGAATCCATCAGTAAACCTCGCTAATCCACAAATCCAACCTTGGATTTGAGCCGATGTTTCTGAGGGGGGAAAGTAATTGGGTTGTTGCTAATAATTGGATTTTCTGCTGCTTGGTCAAAAAAACATAACCAGTGTCCATATGGAATTAGCTCCTTTAAGCTTGGTTAGCAGGTCCAAGGCAGACCCCGCTGTTGGGCATATAAAATGATTAGCATTTCAAATCTGGCCTTTTAAATGGCACATCCTGAAAGCGAGGTAATTTTTGGTTAAGTAGGCTGTAAGTAGTTCATTATAAGGACTGAAAGGGTCATTAATGAAGAAGTCGTTAGCTGTGGGAAGGGCGAGCGAGGTGAGACGGAGGTGAGAAAATTACCTTCTCCGCTCGGCGTTCCCTAAGCTCCTCGGCCTCCAGCATTTTCCAATCGGCTTTAGGGAATTGTCTTTTGATTGCTGTGTATAGTCTCTGCTGCATGGCTCTGGAAGACTGCATTTATTCATTTGCACACTGTTGTGACTGATCCCAAAAAGCTTCCTACGCAGTACATAAATTGTAAACAAAAGTGATATAAAGGTGGAATCTATATATCAAACTGGCTAGTGGCTTGCAACTGGCTGGTGCAAGTATAATCTTTTTTTCTCTGACAGCAATGTTGTAGTTGATAATGTACAAGAAATGCTCTTAATTAGCATGGCGAAGCAATTGACGTACCTCACAACTCACCCAATCCTTATTAAAAGTACATATTTTTATTTTTATTCCTTGAACTATGAACTAGCTAAATGCACAATTCACTAAATACACATTATCTGGGATGAAAAAAAACAGAGAATTACCAACATGCCATGACAGACACTTTTTCTACCAATGGTATAAAGTTCCTTCAGAATAGTTTTGCCTTGGCCACAGTTGTTAGCGCCAGATAGTCTCGGATCAGAGCTGTATTGATTGTGCAGAATGGGAAAGTCCCAGACGCTGTGGCAGCTCCGGAAATGAGTGCCGTACCACATGTAGAGCTTTGGGATAGACTGGTGAATAACAGCGTTCCCTATCGTGACTTTGAGATAGATTACTGGCCGGAGTGAACTTCAGGTTGCTTTGGGGGGGTGGGGGTTCAGCTTACCCCCAACTCATCACACCCTGAAGTCATCCTGATGGTGGTCCCCTGTGAAGCTATTAGATGTGGAGACAGTCCACCTAGTCGTGTATACAGCAAATCCATAGGCTCCCACCCGCACATCCCTGCTGTGTTCGCAGAAATACACACAGCCTTTTTGACAAATGCACTAAAGATGCACTATTTCATATTGTCTGTGCATTTTGTTGACTTCTAAAGAAATAGACCCTTCAGTGGAGCAAAAACTTGAGTATGGATTGGTCTAGTTGTTTTTCAGTCTCGACTTTGCACAATTTATTAGCTCTTATTTCGAAGTTTGCGTTCAAGATTAGGAGCACTTGGGAAATGCACAGAACTCTTCCAAGGCGTTAACTCTGTCTTGCAACGGTACAGATCTACTGCCCAAACTGATTTTGTTAATGTTAATGTTATATTGTACATAGTAACTTTGTGCCAGCTTTGGGATCCATATCTAGCAACAAAGGCTAGAAAATACTGTAGAAACAATAAATAAAATATAAAAAATGTCATAAAATCAAGTAATATTACTAACTAAATTATGGATAATTCAGACGTTGGAAAAACATATGCTCTCTTTGTTCTCTTTTAATGTATTGTCTTTTTAAGTGCCATTCAAATGATAGCTTATTTTAGCCCTAATAGTTTTATAATAGTCTAAGCTGAGATATGGATTTCATGCTTTGTCATGTGAAACACCATTACGCTAATTGAACACTACAATTACTGCATGACTAATATTAGCAGTGGGGGACATTGTACTGATACGGCTCAAGAGACAGGTCCGCGCTTCAAAGCCTGAGCCTGGGATGAGAGGCAGAGGCAGGAAATCCGCTCCCCATCATTTTCTGTATTACGGCACACGAAAGGTCAGCGCTGGAGAAATCTTACTGGAGTGACTACAATTACATATAATTTTAACAAGAGCCTGGAACAAAGAATCAAAAGAGCACAGGGCCCTTTTCGCTCTGCAGTTATTTCCAGAGAGCTCTAATTTAGTAATATAAAATAAGGGCAAGTTAAAAGCACTAGACAATCCTTGAGTAATGGAAAAAACATCTTGTAGATTAAGGAGTCGGGACAATGCGGGAGAGGAAGAACACAGTAAAAGGAAAAGGGCTGAGGGAGCGGGATACAAAGATATGCATGTATGCAAGATGATCTCTGCAAAACATTTAGAAACATGAGCTGGCTATGGCAGAGATGTCTGCGGTGCTATGTAGGTACGAGTAGAGGGTCTGTCAGTGCATAAAATATGAATAGAAAGAATATCTGCCATAGAACCATTAACCTTCAGATATTAGGCTGGAGAACAGTATTTTTTGTATTCACTGGTTCCAGAATAACACATCTGGCCATAGGCAAGGCTTTTTGTATGCTGCGTCAATATTGATTTTATTTTTATTTGATGATATTGTATGTGTTATAGTCACTTTCACCTTCAAACATAATGCTGTAAGACTATATTTTATTTCATGGTAGACTTGGGAGGGTGGTAGTTTGATTCCTGCTCTGGTTCACACCTCCAGTGTGCCTTTGGGCAAGACACTTTTCAGTATTTACCTACATTCATGTGTCAATGTAACTTTTGGCAGTGACACTGTAGGCACATTATGGCTCCATCAGTCTGCCCCAGGCCAGCTGTGGCCACAGAGGTATGGCTTCTTGTTATTTGTTGGTCACAATTTCCTTTTAATGAACAAATACAGACCGTATAAACTACAGTTAAACACATACGCTTACTGCTACAGGTAAATGCAATCTAATCTCCAAGCATAATTAACTCACTTTGAAACATGAGTTCAATTAAAACCCATTTAAATTTAACAGTAACTGAATAAGACAAATACGTTCTAAATGAATTCTAAATGAAGTGTGAAATTACAGATTGATTTGGGCAACTGTGTTATTAATGCTTCCTAATGTGGACTAAATTAAAAGTCAAAGTCATTAAAAGTTAGCTGGAGATAATGAAGGGATGATCGTGTGGAAGTGTACGCTTACACTTTTGCTTAGGTGTGTTTTTTGTGAAAACCATTCTTTAATTCTGCCTTAAGAGGTGCAATGTTGAAGAAAAAGGTGTTTTCATTTTTCATATTTATCGACTTCTTCATCCATCCTAAAAGTCAATTATAACGGTGCTGTGAATTATTGAGAAGGCTCCCCTATGGTTTTATGCAAGTGCTGAAAACTTCATCTCAAAGGTGCCATGATGCTCCTTGTATAATGAGAACTTTTGATATTCTTTTAAGGCAAGACACTAAAGGTAAAAATGTAGCGTTTTTCAATGCACAGGTACATTTTTACATTTACCTTTTGGACCAATTTACTCCCTTAAAGGTGTAGTCTGTAAACTTCCTAAAAGAAAGTAAAAGCTTTTAAGTATCTGCCATGATTATTATTTTACATTAGTCCCTCCCCGGACCTCTACAGCAACATCAGATCAGACTTTGTGGGTTACCACTTTGACCAATAGCTTCTACAGACTTTACGGGCTACTTTGCATCATAGAAAATGGTCTGATAATTCATTTTAATACATATTTTTTTAATTTGTAACTTTTTCTAATTTAAGGAAACTTACAGACTAGACCTGGGGTGTCCAAACTACGGCCCGGGGGCCAAATGCGGCCCACAGAGTAATTTTTATGTGGCCCTCAGGCTCGCTTCTTGGCCCAAAATGTCTTTTCACTACATAATCCAACCCGAAAAATGCATTTATTGTGTAACAAGATATAGTTCCAATTCCTCTGTGTAGCTATACTATTAGAGGGACACACTAATGAAAAAACACAAGAGAAATAACCTGACAGAACATATGTGGCCGCAAAACAGTTACAACAAACAAACAACATAGGGGACTTTTGTTGAAGTAAAATCGGTCACTTTAGCGAGTGGCCCTCAGTGATAAAAGTTTGGACACCCCTGGACTAGACATTTAACATGGAATTACTCACACTAAAATAAAGGAAAAAATGTATGTATGATATAATTTAATTGCATTTTGCCTACTTGCATTGCTTTGGGGAAAACATGATGGAATGTACCGAAATTTCTCTGAATGTCAGATTATTCTAATGCTATTCCATGGCCATTTATTTTATGGTATATAGTTCCAATATGACTACTGACCATCTATTTCCATGTGTACATTGTTTATGTTGGCTGTTGCTCTGTTTGCATTACCATTTCTGTCAGTAACACAAGGAACAACTGGCCACAGCCCATGTTGGCTAGAAATATACTCTTGAATGATAATAACTTTTGAAACCATTTTGAAGTCAAACAATGCAATGACTTTGTTCTTCCCTGCACTGTCCGCCTGAATTCACGCCCCCCCCCATTTTCTCAACTCAAAAGCCTGCATTGTCTCCTGACGCACAAATGAATCAGTGTACCCCTCTCTTTTCATCTATGTTGGAAAATAATTAAAAACAGGGAGCGCTTGAATTGTGGACAAGCTGGATTCCTCTGTTCAGTATAAGCCACCTTCATCTAAGCAAAGCCCCCTTTTTTCATAATAATATGTTCTGCTCTGTTTAAGATGGAGATCAAATAGTCCCCTTGCCGTGCCGGGGTAATTAGATTTCACTATGTAAATGGCCCTTAAAGCTCCTCACTGCAGTGTGTGAGACAGAGAAGAACTCAACATTTGTTCATCGTGCTGCTGCCTCCCTCGGGTCATGTGTGTGGCGTACATTGGCTCGTAGTGAATAAGCAAGACCCCAGCTTCAAATAAACAGCAACTCAATGAGGCATTCTCCAAACAGCACTTTTAGCCGTAATTACCGGCGTACACATTTTAATTAGAATGTTTTGGGTGAATGTTGTTGGAAGCATGAGTAATTCATAGCTATGTCGAGCAATGTGTTTGTCTTCATCTGTGGAGTGTGTTATTGAAGATAATCTGCCCAAGTAATATCAACTTCAATGTAATTTTATTTACATTACAACTGAAAGGCAATTATTTATGTTTGTGTTTACATCTATATTTCAATAATAATATTCCGATGTGGTTCACTTGTATAACTCATCTTCCCAAATCCCAAAGACTAAGTGCCTAATACAATGAGTGATAAAGTCCATATAGCTACAAAAACTATTACTACTTTTTACTGATCCTTTGTGGCTGGAGGTAATATCTTTGGCTTTATCTTGCAGTGGTACAGAATAGATCCTGGATACACAGGTGTTCAAAATCATTATCTTGACCCCTTACTGACCTTTATGGAATGGTTTTATCTAATTGTTTCTGCTAAACAACTAACAAATTGGAAAACACAACCTCCTTGATAGAGGTAGTATTTCACAGTTTTCATTTTAACAACGCATGTATTCTTCACTGACAAACTTATTGCCTGCTCTGATTGAAAATAGAGGTATTATGACTGACTAACAGCTGGACAATAACCCTTTACAGACTGCGCTGTCCCCTAATCATAGACCATCACCACTACTGTTTAGTGGTCTGTTATTAGACATTGAGTACTATTAAAGCTTAAGATCTGAGCTGTGAATGTGCAAAATGCAGACAATTATATCTCAAGAGAATCGTCGAGTGCCCAAGACATTGTGTAGAGTATAATATATTCTATATTCCATAAATGTGACCAAGTTCATCTTCTCATATTTCAGAAGCTGCTTGTATTGTTTGAGTGAGTGTAATTGAGATGTGTGGCAGCTCTTGTGTTGTTATTATTCAAATGTCATCTTGTTGGGGGGTTGTTGGTGCGTATGGGGGGGCTCTGTCTTGTTACGCTCACAGACAGCAGCCATTGTCTTGAGGAGACAAAAGCTCGGCTGACATCACTAATGTTTGAAGAATCCACAGCAGACCCCCATTATGCGCTACAGTGGGAGCCTGGAAAGAGGACCATATGTTGGGCTTGAGGGCTATCCGCTCGCCACCGCTCCTGCCTGGGATCACTGGCTCAGCCCTGTCACTGCCATGTTGTAAAACAATTAAGCTCCTATTAGCATATATTTTATTAATTGCCCTATCGCCGTGGAAACACAAAGATGGGGAAATGGCCTGGTTTGACATGAGGCGAGTGTGGTGGCGTTCTCACAGGGAGGGACAGCTCAAAGAATCAGGTCAAATGATATGGACAGCAACGCTGTGCTATTGATAGCTGCAATCAATTCAATTACTTGTGACAACTGATGTGTGCGCACAATATGTGAATATGCAAAAAACACATTTTTACACCTTTAAGGTTGAGAAGGACTTTAAACACATTTAAACCAATATATCAGTTTTTGAGCCTCTAATGTCATGATATAAATTATGTGTGGGTTGGTCACTTCTGCATGGAATAATTGTCTCTTAAAACAGATGTTCAGCATGAGCTTAAAACGTCATTTAATATGACAAACCATGAGCGAGCATGTGGGGGTCTGAGCATGTGCATAACAAATGTTTATGCAAATCTGCACAAAATTCAGACCATAAACTTTCATCACACACAACTTCATTCATAAATCATTTGATGCTGAATGGGTGTATTATCATTATTGGTCTTCTCGGGGAATTTTCATTCTTTTAAGTAAATGTTAACAAGTGAATCCTCGTGTGGCATTTTACCTCTGTGTCCAAACGTCCACTCGGCTGTATTAATTATGTAGATGTTGGCATATATCGAGACAGCGGGGGGGCAGTGGGTTCATGTGAGTAAAAGTCCAGGTCAGTGTCTCGCCCCAGCCGATGGTATGGGACAGTGTACTTATCTAAAAGTCGTTTCCATCATTAACTGGAAGGACACATTGTGGGACAAGACGGGACAGCTTCGGGGTTAAAGGCATGCATGGGCCTATCAATAACTCCACTAATTGTCTGCTTTGTAATTAGAAGCATAATCAATTATAGGATGTCCTACTCCGTGTCACCATAACAATATGACATCTACATACATCAAAACAGGCCAGCCGTGTGATTGTCGAGCCCTGTGTGTCAATAATAATCATTTGCATTTCTTCAACAAGAATTAGCTTCAGAACGTGATGGTTGACCTCTGCATTGTCGTGGTGTCAGTTAATAGTCAGCTGTCTCTTCCTATTTTAATTAATCCTAATAGACTATTGACGCGACACAACTGTTGGGCTTTATAATTAGGATTGCAGTTTAGAGCGGATAATCTAACAGGGCAGTCTAATTAGTCCGGAGGAAATGGGGAAGCTGTGAGGCCATAATTATGAAACAGTCACTGCACATGTAAAAAAACAGAGAGAAATCTATGCATGTATTAAACAGTAAACAGCAGCTCATCAGCCACAGAAGGCTAACGAACTGACTGCAGAAATCAATAGCAAAAAAAGTGTGTTGAGTTGTTACAGTTGCATTTATATATTCTTATTTAAGAGTAACAAACCACTAAAAAACTTTAGTTTGTAGTGTCCCTAAATACTTAAGTTAGCAGCCTACTAGGCCTATACATTTGGAAGAACAAGTTAGCATTTTCAATCAATCATGTCATAATCATGTCATAATCATGTTATAATCTCTGTTATAGTCATGTCATAATCATGTCATAATCATGTCATAATCACTATTATAGTCATGTCATAATCATGTCATAATCATGTCATAATCACTATTATAGTCATGTCATAATCATGTCAAAATCATGTCATAATCTCTGTTATAGTCATGTCATAATCATGTCATAATCATGTCATAATTACTATTATAGTCATGTCATAATCATGTCATAATCACTGTTATAGTCATGTCATAATCATGTCAAAATCATGTCATAATCACTGTTATAGTCATGTCATAATCATGTCTTAATCATGTCATAATCATGTCATAATCACTGTTATAGTCATGCCATAATCATGTCATAATCACTGTTATAGTCATGTCATAATCATGTCTTAATCATGTCATAATCATGTCATAATCACTGTTATAGTCATGC
>JAVQKC010104554.1:0-12730 GCA_036025475.1 Philypnodon macrostomus | reverse complement strand
GGGTAATTAGGTGTTTTAGGTTTGAGCCTAATCGGGCAAAGTATGTGCAAGTTAGAGGCTGTCAAATATACCTGACCTCACCATTTTCAATCCAAAATGGCCGACTTCTTGTTTGTTGTAGGGTGGGGTCATAATAATATTTTATGTTGGGTACAAAGTGGAGAATCACTGTACTAAGTGTCCAGAGTCCCATAGGGGTCAAATTCATGAGGACGCTTTGAGGCATTCTTTATTTGATCTCTGTAATTTGCATGTACATTAAATATACATTTGCCTGGATCATTGTGCCAAAATTAATGCAATTTTGTTTATATTCAGCAGGATTAATGGCTCAATTAATGTGCTTCAGAGCATTAATTACTTAATTAATTAAGTTAATTAAGATAGCTAATTAATTAATACATTTAATTGTCATTAATCATAGAAGTATCAAACTCAATCCAGTTCTGCGTCTTTATGATACGGAACTGTCTAGAAAAGTTGAAAAGAAGATGCGGCAAAGACTTTTTGAGTTCACAGTTCAAGGCAGAAATTAATTAATTACTTAATTAATATTCATCGTAGAAGTACCAAAATCAATCCAGTTCAGCATCTTTGTACCTGTGTGCAAAAAGGGAAACTGATCCGGTTCATTTTTGTGTTATTGTGTTCACAGGTAGGATTTGCAGACATGGACCAGCATGATTCCATAATATCATTGTTTCACCGATATAATAATGCATCGTACTTATCGCTTTTTAGGACACTTAAAGACACTTCACAATTACATTATTCATTCACTCCATACACTGGTGGTGAGCTACTTATGGCTGACATTTTGCCCCTCTGACCACTACATTCATTCATTGCAATGTGGGTTAAGTGTCTTGCCCAGAGACACAACGACAGTATGTGCTTGGGGGCACTTGAATTGGTGACTCGAACTGGCAACCCCTGGTTTTAGGGCAAATGCTTACCCACTTCGCCACTTCTGCCCCAATAAATGGCAAGATTTAGATAGCATTTTTCTAAGTCACACACAGGTGGTAATAAGCTACCTTTGAAACCACAGCTAACCTGGGGCAGACTGACAGAGACATGGCAGCTATACCACACCTACAACCTCGATGAACACCAGCGCAAGATGGGTTAAGTGTCTTGCCCATGAACACAATGACAGTATGAATCACTCAGGGACCAGCTTTACAGATAGTGGCCAGCTCACTCCTTCTCATCCACTGCTGCCCCACAAAAGATGGTCCATGCAGTTTTTTTAGTGCAGTGAAAATAATACAATGAAACACATTAGGTTGCAGGTTCAATCCCCACACAATATTGTTGAGTAGAGTTTGTGTGTCCAACTTGTGTATGAATGAATGTGCAGGTGAACGGTTGCCAGTATGCGTCTTGAAGTAGGGTACATGCTGACCATTGTGTAGTGTGTACCCCACCTCAGGCCCATATTTGCTGGAATACACTCCATCCAGCAACCGCTAGCAGACAAAAACATTGAATGATTCCTTTTACAAATATGCTTTTTAGAGTTTTTCCCTGAAAGATAAAATTCTTATTTGTGCCTATGACAGGTTAGACTACCCAATTTCACAAAGACATAGTGACAGTGCCTGTATTTATGGTTTTGTTAGAATTTACTGATAGATGTTTCTGATATAAAAACTGTTACTCCCTCATTTAAAAAATGCAGATAGTGTGACATAACAGGAACTGTCATGATTCTACTGAACAATCTTATGGATGGAATTTTATCATCTCCCTCCACCTGATGTCACCGTTTATTTTGAAACGCAGCTTCATTTTTCATCTTTTTCTGAACACAGAAAAGCTTTATAGGCTTACGACTGTCATTTTTACTCAACACAGATAATATCACCTAAAAACATCTGTCATATGCACTTCAGGTTAGCATCATCTCAGTCAATACATGTACATTACACTTGTGACCTTTCATAGAGCTCCAGTCACATGAAAAAACCTGGCGTATCCCTATGTCTTGCTGTATCCTGCTCAATGGATGTAGTGGTGAGCCGTGTGCGAGTGCAACGGTGAGTCATTGGTTGCCGTGGCAGCACAGCGCTAGCTTCATTAGCCTCCTAACGACAGGCTGATAGAGGCGCCTCGAGTGGCCCTCCTCCTCCTGCCTCTCCTGTGTCTGCGCCAGGCTTTCATCTTCAACACACATCTCCTGCTGATTGCCTTTGCACACACACAATCCGAGACACGCTCAAAAACACACGCACAGTCCTGAGGAGAAGATAAAAGAGTTGCGCACACACACCTGGGTTATATGCTGGATTTGAGCGTAATCCTAAAATTGTGCAATAAACGTACATATTTTTAGTGTGATGTAAAACGATATGAACAAATTGGAAGTATCTCAGATGTCGTCCACTGGTTTATACTGCTGTTGTGTCCTTGGGCAAGACACTTTAAATAATAATAATAATGATGGATTGGATGTATATTCTGCTTTACAAGACCTCAAGGCTTTTTCAAAGAGCTTACAATCGAGTCCATTATTCTTTCACACCAAAGTCACACACTGTGTCTCTCTACCGTCACACTTTTATTCATACATACGGAATGTGGGTGAGGTGTCTTGCCCAAGGTCACAAAAGGCGGCATTCAAACCGCCAACCCTTTGATTATAGGACACTGCCACCCACATTTTCAATCCAAAAATATGTTTATATTTAGAGATGGGTGATTCTCATTAAGCCAAGATCACAATTTAGATTTTTTTTTTATGATTTTAGTTGACTTTATATGACTTCTTCACTGCAGTGTCTTCATGAAATATCAAATGTTTATTATAATACTATTTATCATGCTATTTTATTAATATGGACACTGACATTGTTACAGTGAAAATGACGGTGAAGAGCAGAGCATAAATTAATGCAATGTATCATGATCAAACAATCTTCATAGATTAGCCGATCATCATAAAATCACATCACAATTCAATTTTATTGCCATATCGCCCACCCTTAATGGTGCGTTCACACCGGCGCGACAGACGCGACTTATTTCAATGTTAAGTCTATGTAAAGGCGCGTTATAGCGCAAAAAGAGTGATGTGAAACACGCGATTCACATGAAACATGCAATGCGAAAAAGCGAAACATGTGAAGAAAACAAGGGCGAATTTTCGCCAGAGTTGAACAATCTGAACTTTGGCGTCATTTTGTGGTGCAATAACCAATCAGGAGCCTGCTTTTGTGGCTAGTGACGCGCTGACAAGGTAGCCCCAGGGCAGGGTCACCAGGGATCACATTGAAGTGTCAACAAACGGCACTGTCCGTCTGTACGGAGCATTAAACACATCTGTGTTGGTTTATAGAGACAGGGAATACTGAACGGATCTATGTCCGAGTCTCCTGAGATACTGTAGAGAGTAATTAGATGTTATTTGTGACTGGAGCAGTATTTTTGTGGGACTTGTACAATCTGAAACGAAGATTCTCCTGTAGGCTGGTCCACGTATCACAAAACATACGAATAAAGATCATAGAAACACACACGTGATGAGATTATCAACAGGACTGATTGAGGAGGGTCTGAGCTTTATTATAAACTGAGGTTTCGAGCTAGTGTCATTTTACCGCCAAACACAAACACACTGGTGCTATCGGCTAAAGCACCACTAGAGTGCGCTATAGCCCCACTGTGTCCTCATATACACCCACAGCTCATCAAACTGAAAGGCCTTTTGACAGCTGTCATTCGTCCCTCATAGAAGCGAAAGAAGCGAATTTCACCTCCGTTTGAAGGGATCAGTTCACCGATTTTGCGCAAGTTGTTTCAAAATGTTAATCAACCAAATAGACGTGACAGACACGAAATTTCTGGCAGCCATGTTGGACTACAACAATAGTATTTATCGCCACCTATTGAACAAAAGTTATATGGGTTGCCTTTAAACACAGTGAATATTACATTGGTCTAATGTAGCATGCACATACCAATCCAGTCAAATCCCTGATCCAGATTTTGCAGTGTGAACCCTTAGCACACGGCAAATGCACATCATACTACTTTATATTTTTGACATGTAATAAAGCCCACTTGTGTGCCCCATTCAGACCAACGCAGTGCCATTTTTGTTTCTCTTGGCAGTTCTGTGAAAAGAAATGTCTTTCTGCTTTTTCCTGATAACATTCACGTATTCATTTGTTCCCATCGTTGACAGCTGTATTGTACGCGTGAAGCCCGTGCCGGGAGATGTCACACGCTTCTATTCACTACGCCACACAAAAACCGAGAAGGCTAAATTACCCACCACTAAGGAAGAAATTCACCAGGGAACATAAACGCGGTGGCAGCGGTGAAAGCATGTTGACTTAAGTGGGTCTTCACAGCTTGTGCCAACAACCAGTAAATGTGGTCAATGGCAAAGGCATTAGCACTAGCCAACTTACCAAATTCAGGTAGATTCTAATTGTGCCTAGTAAAACATTGACTATCACTAGCCACTATGGCCACATGGATTTTAGACATACATTTTAACTAACTTATCCTGACTTTACCTATGTTTAAAATGTCCAACTAATTTAGAACTGATACCGATAACTCAAAATCATACACTCATAATAATAACTGAAGCAAAATAGTCTGCATTGAAACATTTAACATTTAAGAGATATTGCATCACAACCAAACATGTACACCTTATTTTCTCATATACAAAGTGTGGCCAGTAAAAAACTGTAATTGGCTAGTACATTTTGAAGAATACTAGCCACAGAGGCCAGTGCACAGAAAAGTTCATGGGCCATAGTTTAGAAAAATGGTATTAGAGGTAAGAGCAAAGTGTAGTAAAGTGAAGATATTGTGATCTAACATGGACAAAACATGATATTCTTTTAAACAAAATACAGCCCCTGAACTTGTAATTATTATATCAATGTAATCAACTATGGGCCTTAGGCGGGGAGGTGGACAGTGGACACATCAATTGCATTTCTTTGGCCAATGGGACCTACGACCTCTTCGACCACCACCAAACAGTATTCACACAACCACATTCACTGCCACTGTGCACCTCTCAGTATTTACCATTGTATCAATTTATTCTACTGCACGTAACTATCGGCTAAAGCACCACTAGAGTATGCTATAGCCCCACCGTGCCTCACATATACACCCGACCACAGATCATCAAACTGAAAGGCATTTTGACAGCTGTCATACGGCCCTCGTAGAAGCGAAAGAAGCAAATTTTGCCTCCGTTTGAAGCGACAGACTGGAAAATTTTGCGTCTGTCGCGTCCAGTGTGAACACACCTTTAGTCTTGGTCTCGAATCAGTGTGCTCAATCTTGTCACAGTCTCTGAGGATTTTTCTACAAGATATTATTGGAATGAAAGCACTTTTGAAACACTACTGATATGTATTAATTGATTATCATACAACATTAGTTACATTTAAATAATTACATTTTGTGTCGTTATGTTTTATTTAGCTTTAATGTGTGTTTTTGGACTTGTCTGGTCTCAAACTGCCAAGATGTGCCTTGGTCTTGTCTGGACTTGGACCCCCAAAGTTTTGGTCTTGACTCGGTCTCGGTTCACTCTGGTCTCGGATAGATCTCAGTCTTGGAGTACTGTGGTATCGGACTGGTCTTGGTCTCAGATAGTCTGGTCTTGACTACAACACTATTGGTTGCTGACAAAATTGTAAGCCACTACAGCTACCTCAGCTCACCTTGTGCATTGTGCTGTGACTGGACAGACGCTGCAAACCAACATAGCACTGAGCCCCACATAGTCTGCAGAATAGAAGCCTGTGGGAGGTAGAATAAGACACAGTGGGAATGGTAGACCGTAACATGGCAAGAGCAGAGGGACCGGTGCATGCTCTGAACGATATAGGCTCAATCATGTGTGTGAGATGTTTTTATGAATTAATAAAGACAGCTTCTCAAGCAGAGCAGGTGAAATTGGACTCAAAGAACCATACAAATTGAGAAAGAAGAGGTGTCATAGGAGAAAGTTTAGTTATTTTGTGCCTGAGAAAAATGGCTGACCCAAAAAAGTTGTTAAGATAAATTAGATTCCTAAACCCTTTCTGTGTGGAGTTGGCATGTTCCACCTGTGTTCTGGATGAATTGGACTTGGAAGAAGCAGAGAATTGGAAGAATAAATACAAAAGATTTGATACGTGATACATGGCTATATATAATATTGTTAAACTGTGATACTCGATATATTGCATATAATGACCTTTTAATAAATACAGTTAATTGAATAATTAGAACGGTGAATAATTCAACTGTATTTCACAAACAAGTCAACTTGTACACAATTTAAGTACAGCCAGGTTGAAATTTTATGAAATATCCATCCATCTTCTTCTGCTTATCCGGCATCGGATCGTGAAGGCGGCAGTCTAAGCAGAGTTGCCCAGACACACTCCAGCTCTCCCTGGGGGACTCCAAGGCATTCCCAGGCCAGCCGAGAGATGTAATCCCTCCAAGGGAGGTGTCTAGGGGTCATCCGAAACAGATGCCCGAGCCACCTCACCTGGCTCCTCTCGATTGTTCTACTCTGAGCTCCTCCCGAGTGACCGAGCTTCTCACCCTATCTCTAAGGGAGCGCCCAGCCATCCTACGGAGGAAACTAATTTCAGCCTCTTGTACCTGTGATCTTGTTCTTTTGGTCATTACCCAAAGCTGACCATAGGTGACGGTAGGAACATAGATCGACCACAACAGTCCGGTACACCGACCACATCACTGCATCCACCTGTCAATCTCACGCTCAGATCCTTCCCTCACTTGTGAACAAGACCCTGAGATACTTAAAATATACAAAATACGATTAATTCCGATATATTGATCGATATATCAGAATATTTATATTTTGTCTCATCCCTAATTCTATACAAAGATGTTAGTCTGGTCTCTCATTAATTGCATTCAATTTACCAATGTATCAGAAACACCAGACATGACGCTAAACACACATGCATGCACACGTTACGTTAGCAAAGTTTGTATATGACACAGTAACAAATCGCAACTCGTAAACGTCTCCGCCCGCAAAAATGACAACAAATGATTCTCTGTTTGTTGGAATGGCTGGTATACCAGGCTAGCTCAATGGTAGACCAGTCGTCCTATAGGTGCTTCCACTGAGCCACTGTATCTTAGTGTCAAGTTTTTTGACAACCCTAGCCTGTAATACAACCATGGTCAGGAATTATTTTTGTTTTCACGACCATCCCATCCCCACTCATATGCACAGAACCCTTGTCAGAGCAGATGACTGTCATTATCAGGTAAGTACCCTTCCCTTCCATTTTCACGCTCCAGTTGCGGCCCATTACTGTGTGCACACTCACTTCGCACAAGTGCACCACAGAGAGCCTGAATGGACGCATGCATCATTAGAGCAACTCACCTTTCTCACCAAATGGGCAATTATTTCACACAATCATACTTGAACCGCTCGCCAGGATAATGTGTATTGAGAGGATTTGAATATGTCTAAACCAGTGGTTCACAAACTGTGGTGCAGGGGATGAATGGTGGCACCTGATTCTTTTTTATTAGCATCAGTAGAGAGTGTAATAATTGTAATGTGTGGATCTCTGCTTAGTCCTTGTTTGACAGACTGGGTTTAGACCTGGTTAGTCTTGGTTTATACTTGGTTTTGTCCTTCTTCAATGTGGTTTAGTCCTATTTTAGTTACTGTTTGTATTTAGACTTAGTTTAGTCTTGGATTATACTAGTTTTGGTCCTATTGTTTTTGGTTTAGTCCTTGTTTAGATCTGGTCTGGTTTAGAGCTTAGACCTAGATTGGCCCTAGTTTGGTCCTGCTTTAGTAATGTATTTTTTAGCCAATGTAGACTGGTTTAGTCCTAGTTTAGTGTTGTTTTATGATTGGTTTAGTCTTGGTTTAGTTTTGCCCTACCTAGATTATGAAATATTTTAGTTCTGGATTATTTACTAATTTCTTCAGCATAGGTTCAGAGTTGACTTTGCCTTGATTTAGGTTGATTTAGGTTCAAATGGTAATTGTTATCCACAGTTTGAAGATCACTGGTCTAAAAACACTATAAATCTACATCAAGTCTACAACAGTAATCTCCATATTTCTTGTTTCCTTCATGCTTTCCTTAGGGACTGCTTTATAAATGAATGCCCCAGTTACATAACATTGCTTATTGATTTAAGCGTGGCCACAGACATCGATCCTATACACACGTGCTCCTAGGTCCACAAGAAGTCATTAGTACTCACTGATCGGATCATGATGGGAGAAAAGAGTTTGAACCATATGGTGAAACAGTCAACAACAATCAGAAATCAAAATCAAAGTGGTATAATTGTGCATATATACATCTACACACTTGGTGCATAGTGGAAAGGCTCGGATGGAGCTTGTGGTCTTTGCAGTGAGACAGTAAAGCAGCATCATGACTGTCCAATAAGTGAATGTAAAGTTATTGTAACTTTATTCTCTCATTTATTTTCACACAAGAAGATTTTATAGGATAGGTCTATTATTGATTGACTGAGGTAGCTTCAACTATTATTGGTTTAGCCTGTGTAAGTATTCTGTAATAAGGAAGTGTTCTGTTGTAAACATTAGCTCTGGTGCTAACTAGTACTGTGGCTGAGAAAGAAAACTGATGCAACTATCTGCCAGAGAAATACTGTTTTTAAAGTCTATGAAGAGGAGACGAGAGGAAGGAGAAAAAAATTATACTTTATATTTTTAAATATTTAGAGACGCTAATGCTAATCACGATTAGCACTGATGCTAACGGTGTTCTTTAGGTGCTAATAGTTACACTATACCGATAGTGTTCTTTTTTTAATTAAGGTTTGCTTTTTTATGATTCGGGTAAAAAATGCTTCAAAATGGTATCTAAATAAATCTAGAATTCAGAAATCTATTTAATTTAAATTTAGATTTATTTTCTAATTAGGTTAGATTATGAATATGAACATTCTAAATTCAAGTCATTTTAACTAAAGCCGACATTTCTATGTTACTGTGTATGTTATTACTCTAAATGCAAACTAATAAGTGAAGGCCATCTCATGTGAAGCCTTACCTTATCCACCTCTGCTGAAAGACAGATTTGATAGTCTGTCTTGTGGGCTTCTGTGGCAGACATCTTGAATAATTCATAACATCAGCCTTACCCTGGCCTTCTCCCACCGCTTCATTATAGATGGCCGGCCAGGTAATAGAAGCACCGTCAAGCAAAACAGTGGCAATGAGCGTGCCACACCTGCTCTGCCCTGAGGCGGCTCTGGAGAGGTGACCCTGCCGTGGAAATAATATGTTGCGGATTACAATGTGATGGAAGCGGGCCACAAGGGTCCTCTGCTGCCCACCCAATGACGACCTATTGCAGTTGGGTTCGCTGCTTGGACTGATGTTGTAGGGTGGAGAGAGAGAGAGCAGACAGACAGAGGTGAGACAAAAGGACTCATATTGGGCCGGATTTGCTTGCTTGCAAATTGAGTAAGACCTGCAAAAAATGGCACAAACCCTGGCGCACATGAGGTTAGCGTGTGGTTCTCTGGGAGGAGGCAATGCAGATGAGTTGATTTAGCGAGTGTTATCTGAATTATCAAGACTGCGGAAGATAAAACTGCATTTAAAAATGGTACGAGTCAGAAGGAGGTGCACATTTGTGGAGGAAAGAGTGCTCTGTTTTTAACAAAGATGAGACAAAGACAATATCATTAAAGGCTTTATACAGGCTCCTATATAATCATACATCAGTAATATGTTGATTTATACAGGCTCCTATATAATCATACATCAGTAATATGTTGATTTATACAGACTCCTATATAATCATACAACAGTAATGTGTTGATTTATACAGACTCCTATATAATCATACATCAGTAATATGTTGATTCATACAGGCTCATATATAATTATACAACACTAATGTGTTGATTTATACAGGCTCTTATAAAATCATATAATACTAATGTGGTGATTTATACAGACTCCTATATAATCATACATCAGTAATATGTTGATTTATACAGGCTCCTATATAATCATACAACACTAACGTGTTGATCTGAGAGTAGTAACACCTTTATCCCTTCTCTCACGCTCCTATGAACTACTGCCTTTCACTTTACACAGGGCTTCTACGTCTGTCCCACATCCTAAAGTCCTCACGTGAAGAACAAGAAAGAGTTTCATGGTCTTCACGTGATCACAGCACCACAGAGTCAAGATCATCATCAAGTTTAGTCCATCGCACGCAACACTGAACCCAATTAAAATCATTCCATCATCATCATCATGATTTCTATCAAAGCGTATGCATCACTTTGATAGAAATCAGAAAATGTTCTTGCATGTCAAAACTGCAACGTCTTTATCAAACAACACGTCTCCAATACATCCCTATGACTGTGAGCAGAAAGCACACACTTCTTCATAAATGAGCCTTATGAAAAACAAACACTGTCCAAGACTAGTGTCCATCAACAGTGGCCCCAGATAGCAGCCTGTCATTTAAATATATATATTTGCACATATTCAAACTACTCTTGCTCTCTCTTAGTAAATCTACCCCAACTCCAACAGTCAAGCCAACTGTGACTATTTTTTTTACACCTCTGTAAAGTTGGTATCCCAATCAGAAACAAAAATGCAGAAAAGTATTTTTTATTACCTAATACAGGCTATTTTCAATATGTATTAATTATTAATGAACAAAACTGACTGGATTATTGCAGCTGTTTTATCTTTGAAAATGTTATTTGTCTCTACAAGCTAAGGGAATCTAGCTTTAGCGTTAGCACATTTAATAACAGTTTAATAATGAATATTAGGATTGTGTCTATACATTGAATAATATAATCATGATAACAGTACATTTCTGATACACTCACAGTTGCCTTGACTTTACAAAGGTTTTAATTGTGTAAGTTAACCTAATTTGAAACGCTATTTACTCATAAAGAACCAATACTAGCCTCAAAGAGTGACTTTTACCTTTTAACACATGTGTACATTGAACATGAGGCTGTTTTAACTCTATGGTTCATATGAATATATATGACAAATGTGTAATGCCTACCTACCTTACATACATGCTTACCTACAGTACATACATGCCTAACTACAGTACATACATGCCTAACTACCAAATAAAACTAATAAGTTTTGCAATGCATGTGGTATTCTAGATTTTATTTGTAAGATTAATGTTACAATTTTCACAGTATACATACATACATCCTACCTACATACCTACCTATCACCTACCCACATACATACACACATACACAAACAGACATATACTTAAATGCATAAATACAAATAAGTGCATGATTTTGGACTGCTCATGTTTTCAGTCAGATTGTCCAGGAAGCCTAGAGGAAGACCAAAGTGGAGATGAAAGAGGACATGTAGTGGTGAGAGAAGAGAATGCAGAGGATAGGGCTAGTGACACCTCAGACAATATTTCACTTAAGTATCAGTTGTTGAAAAACTAAATTGAAAGCTTCAAATTGAGTACAGTACATGTCTACCTATATTACATACATGCCTACCTACATACATGCCTACCTACCGTACATACATGCCTACCTACAGTACATACATGCCTACCTGCAGTACATACATAGATGCCTACATACATGACTGCCTATCTACCTACAGTACATGCATGCCCTCCTACCCTACATACATGCCTACCTACCGTACATACATGCCTACCTACAGTACATACTTGCCTACCTACCGTACATACATGCATACCTACCGTACATACATGCCTTCTTATCGTGCATACATACATACATGCCTACCTACCGTACATACATGCCTACTTACCGTGCATACATACATGCCTACCTACCGTACATACATGTCTACCTACCGTACATACACGCCTACTTACCGTGCATACATACATGCCTACCTACAGTACATACATGCCTACCTACCCACACACACACACACACACACACACATAAATCCATACATAAACATAATTTTGTGTATTTATGTATATATTGGAAGCTGACAGGGGACATTACAGCTACCTTCTTCCAGCTGTCTTCTGTCTGAATGTGAACACTGTTTAATAAATCAACATCAGTTTTACATCTCTGAACAAATGCTACAAGGTCTCAGTCACAGCTCCGATGGCTCCGGTGGCTCCGGTGCACAGCTGCTGCTAACTACCTGCTCTTGTAGCAAACATCTCATTCATTAGGCCAACGTGATAGTGCTGTCAGAGATAATTGTTTGTCAGCTCATCACATTACAAGCTGAAGAAATGCCAGGAGTGATTATACTCTGTGACTGTCAATCACACAATTAGTGAGAGCAAAGCTGAAGAGCTGTGTGTTGCTACTGTCAGCTGGTACACCCCTGCATCTGTCAGGTATAGGCATTTTTTATTTTTTGGCTTATGCTGTGCTTGCGTCATCAGAGTCATAAAAAATGGGACTTTTAGTTTCCCAGTAAATCTACTAAAACCTAATTCTTAATGGTTGTATTTCATGGTATGTGTATTGTTTAACTAAGATACTCGATGTGAAACTGTAAATAAAATGTAAATAAAGAGACTACTTTATTTTTGCCTATTTCAGCTTTTATTGACAAGACACTTTACAACTTTACCATCTACCGGCAGGACAGAACAGAGGACTCAGGCAAGTCATGTGGAGGCGGTGTGTGCTTTATGGTCAACTCTATGTGGGCAACAGATGCACGTATTTTACAGACTCA
>JAVQKC010104536.1:0-17442 GCA_036025475.1 Philypnodon macrostomus | reverse complement strand
TCACAGGTGGTAAAATACTTCAGATGAATTTTGTATTGCACATGATATAGTATTGCACATACATGATGCATTCAAATAGTGCGGCAGCAGTAAACATATTACGTAAAGTGATTTAGTGCTGTATTATTGAGAGTTCAGTATATTTGGGAGCGTTATTGAGAGTTCAGTAGTCTGACAGCTTGGGTAGTAACTGTCTCTGAGTCTTTTAGTGCGTGCTGGCAGGCTCCTGTTGTTTGCTGCAGTAGAAATGAAGTGGGCGTGGTCAATAGGGGAAACAGGGCGTAGAGGGCCTTTCAGCAGAGAAAAAGCAAGAGCTCCCCAAAAGATGAAATTTTCAAAAAATATTGCATTGTTTAAATTGTAAGGTGTGCTTGACAATGCTAATCAAAGTACAAAATGAATTTGAAAAGCTGAAAAAATAAATACATAATATGGGCCCTTTAAGTGTTTCTGTGTTGTCTGCCAGTAAATGTAGGAAACTGTGCAAAGCTGTTAATATTTATTTTATATGGTAACGACGTGCTGTCAAATTATCCATGTCTGCTATGTAAGTGTGTCTGTGATATTCCTGAATAAACATGGTGTAACGATATCACAATCCATGACTTGGCTTGATTCCTCTGTTTTTAGTGACCTCTCCAACAACCGCATTGGCTGCTTGACTGCGGACATGTTCCAGGGACTGACCAATCTCACAAAACTGTAAGGCATACATCAATCATTGCCCTGAAAGCCTGACCACTCATTGCAAGGAATGTTGTTTGCTAAGATCATTTAAATGTAATTATTGTTTTGTTAGGAACCTTTCTGGAAACATCATATCGACTGTGGATTCTGGAGTGTTTCAAGAGCTGCCTTCCCTCAAGCAAGTGTGAGTAAAACTGTTGAATATAGTAGATTTTAATGTTCAAATTTTTTAAACTGAAAGTGGATCAAAATCAGAAGTGAGTTAACTAATGTTTATGGAAATCAAGTGTTTTGTGAATACTTTATTATTTTGAAATGCTGCATCAGTCATACATGTTAACAAGTCCTTATTTTCCATTAGAAACTTCAACTCAGACTACCTGTTGTGTGACTGTGAGCTGCGTTGGGTGCCTGGCTTCTTCCGCACTAGTTCAGCTCGACTGGGGGATGAGACCCTGTGTGCTTACCCTAGCAGCCTGAGAGGAAAACCCCTGCGAGGACTCAAAGAAAACCAGCTGACCTGTGGTGAGGATCTTAATCACATATTCATAATTTAACCATTCGGCAATAGCAACTGGCCACTCATAAAGTAAGAACAAAGACTCATCTCTTTTATCAAAACAGCTGTCCGTAATAAATTACAAAATAATCCTAGGCAGAGTTTACAGCCAATCCTGTGGGTTGCATTCACAATCTGCCTCCAATCTGTTCATCAAAAGCAGGGGAGTAGGCTATATCGTTTGTAATCAGTGGTGACATTTTGATTTCCACTCCAAACAGTTCATACTGCCATTGTGTACTTGGGCAAGACACAATGACAGTATGAACATTTTAACACACATTTTAAAATGTGTTTGTGTGCCTCAGGGCAGCTGTGGCTAGAGGTGTAGCTTACGACCACCACTGTGTAACTGTGAAGTAAATGAAGAATAGACTCTTTGGTTGTCTTGAAAAGCACGATAAACGTATCTAAAGCATTGTTATTTACATGTGTCCTTATCTTTTTGCTCAGATGGTCTGCTGGAGTTGCACACACATTCACTGCTACCATCCCAGCGTCAGGTTGTCTTCAAAGGTGACCGCCTGCCCTTTCACTGCACTGCTGCGTTGGTGGATAAAATCACCACTTTGCACTGGCAGCATAATGGTCAGATAGTTACTTCTGACTCAAACATGGGCATCCAACTAGAGAACAGTGTGGTTCATGATTGCACCTTTATCACCAGGTACATAACTCTCCAAATGTATGAAACGCAATCATGTGAGTTGATTTTTTTTACTATAGATGACCTTTCTGTCCCCTTTTATCCAGTGAACTCATTCTTTACAATGTGCACGTGGAGGCCAGTGGAGAATGGGACTGTGTAGTGTCTACTGGGCGAGGCAATGTATCTCGCAGTGTAGAAATAGTGGTGTTGGAGAACAGCGCCTCTTTCTGCCCGGAGGAAAAAGTGATCAACAACAGAGGAGAGTTTAGGTAAGTTATAGTTACATTCTCATTTTAGACTGATTTCATTGTGAACTTACAGTATGGTTGACTGCAGGTGGCCGAGGACTCTGGCTGGCATCACCTCTCACCAGTACTGTCTGCAGCTGCGATACTCTTCCCTGTCACTGGAGGGCGGTATGGAGCAGAAAAAGGCCTCTCGTTACTGTGACCGCTCTGGCAAGTGGCAGGAGGGCAACTACACCAACTGCCACTACACCAATGGCATCACCCGCGTTCTCCATACATTTATCTTGGTTAGTCTTAGATGAACGTTTCTTAAACAAGAGGAGATGATGCATACTAATGAACTGTATCATTTGTTGTTTTACAGAGGCCAATAAATGCATCCAACGCTGTAACCATGGCTCATCAGGTCCGGACCTACACACTGGAGGCAGCTGGTTTTACTGACTCTGTTGATGTACTTTATGTGGCTCAGTTGATGGATAAGTTCATGGAGTACGTTGTGCAGTTGCGAGAGGTGAGAGTTTTCTACTGATGTTTTTATTTAACATTTTGTACAACATTTATATAATTTTAGATTTGGTTATATATTTTTTTCTAGTAGTAATCTCAATTGCAATTGTCTGTTGCATGCACACTTTTTGCTTTCTGTTGGTTTTTTTCTGTAATACAAATTTTATTTTCCCACTATATTCCAATTTTATGATCATTAGCTCCTAATTCAAAAACTATTGCTGGGTTTCAGGCTCTAGAATGTGATGACATCGTACCCTCAGATGGGGGGCAGGAGCCAGAATTCTGTATTATCTACATAGGGTTGTAATAAGAAACATCCCCCCAAAAAATCCACACATTTTGAATCTGATCACAAAATTTGCTAATTTTCCTGCCGCCCATCTCCCATTAAAATGTATAGGGCTATAAAATGTTGTGGAGTCATCTACAACCCAGCAATATAATGACTTTTTCACTGTGAATGCTTGTGTTTTCAGTTGTCTGAGTTGTTGGTGGAGATGGGCAGTAACTTGATGCAGGTGGACGATCAGATCCTTGCTCAGGCTCAACGAGAGAAGAGGGCCTGTAGCTCCATTGTCTACTCCTTAGAGACTCTTGCCTGGCCTCAGCTGCACAGTAACGCCCAAGATTTTTCTATGGTATGAATTATAAATGCAACATATGTAACTTTAAAATTAATATTAGACAAACCCCACCAAAATCACACTCAGTTGTTCTTGGTTTGTGTGCAACAGGGGTCCAGAAACATAGTGATGGAGGCTCACCTGATTCGACCAGCTCATTTTACTGGCATTACCTGTATTGTCTATCAGCGACGTGACGTTTTGGTGGGCAGCCTAGGAATGGAAGTGACAGATAGTACCCAGGAACATGAGCTCCGTTTCCGATGCATCACCGGAACTCACAACACATCCCTAAACAATTTTCCGCTAAAGGTAACATTAAAAACAGACTTTCACCATTGAATTTTATTTATAAGAGCTCATGCATCATTTACTCTTTGTTTTACACAGAACTCAGTAGCATTAGCCTCTGTGACCCTCCCTCCGTCTCTCTTCCCTCCTGATGCACCTGACGACTGTAAACTTCAGTTCATCGCCTTCAGAACAGGCAGTTTCTTTCCCATAACTGGCAATTCAAGCAACACCGGGGAGCATTCACGCAGGCGAATTGTCAACACACCAGTCTTATTTGTTGGACTAGGTAAGTTATTTCAGTAGGGGACAGCATCTATTGTCCTGACCACTGACATTGTAAATACAATGATATATTAGCACACTGACAGCATAGTTCATTTCTATGACAGATGGCTGCAAAATGTGGAACTACTCTGAGGCCATTTGGGTGTCACTGCGCCACTTGTCCCCTGGCACTGATGCACTGGCAGCTCACTGGAATCAGAAGGCTCTGGACAGGCAGGGAGGATGGAGCCAAGAGGGCTGTCAGCTGGTCCACGCTGACAGTAGCACTTCTACCATGCGCTGCTCTCTGCTCAGCAATTATGCCGTGCTGCAGGTAAATTCACAACTTTCACAAAAATATTTATTTATATATATGTATTGTATATATGTAAAGGCTTAATACTGTTTCATACCCTGTACAACTATCACATATGTAAATGCTGATTGTTTTTCCAGGAGGTGCCTCACTTCCCAAATCATATGTCCATACCAGTGAGAGTGCTCCACCCAGTGGTGTATGCCTGTACTGCAGTAATTCTTCTTTGCCTTTTTACTATAATCATCACACACATAGTTCACCACAGGTAAGCTGCAAAAAGAAACATGTATGCAGTTAATTTTTCATCTTATTTAGTCTCATTTTATATATATATTTGTGTTATTTATTTTCTAGCTCTATCCACATATCAAGAAAAAGCTGGCACACTTTATTGAACACCTGCTTCCACATCGCTATGACGACAGCCATCTATGCCGGTGGAATTAGTTTGACAAGCTATCCAGTTGTTTGTCAGGCTGTAAGTACTTTCATTACACCAGAGTTAGTATATCACAGCACAAGCCTGATGTCTCATATACACTGTGGTCTGTAACAGGTTGGTATTGCCTTACATTACTCATCACTGTCTACTCTGCTGTGGATCGGAGTCAGTGCCAGGGTCATCTACAAAGAGACTGTGTGGAGACTGCCTCGACACCAAGATGGAGAGACTGCTGCTCCACCCACTCAGCGACCTATGCTCAGGTTAGGGCATAAAAAGCATTCACTTACTTTGTGTTCAATGAGGTTGTTGTATGCTGTCAATATACTGTGTTTAAACAGATGTGGGTGTTCAAAGTTATGGACACCCATACTGCACCATTAAAGACAATCATTATATTCAGTCTCACAGTAGAGTATTTCTGGCATAAAAGGCTTTAAACAGAATAAAAGATTTCAATGTGGGGGGAGAGAGGAATGTGTGAAATGTGAAATCTACATTTTTTATTCTATGGCACTTTCTGTCACTCTAGGTTTTATTTAATTGCTGGTGGAGTCCCACTTATCATTTGTGGAATTACTGCAGCTGTCAATGTCAACAACTATGGAGACAATAGCCCTTAGTGAGTACTTTATTTACATGGACCATGACTCTGTGTTTAGTTTGGTCGGTGATGAACTGACATTTTTACTGATACTGAACACACAGTAAGGTTCTTGTTAGACACTGACCCTCTGACTTCTGCTCTACCCTCTGCAGCTGCTGGCTTGTGTGGCGCCCCAGTCTGGGATCCTTCTTTGTCCCAGTGAGCCTAGTGGTCTTTGTGACCTGGGTCTATTTCCTGTGCACTGTGTTTCGCCTGAGGCGTCGTGAGGCCAAAGAATGCACAGGAACCACCCTGTCCTCCCCAGTGACTGAGAGCCAGCCTGCTTTGGCGGGAAGTACCAGCCTCCTGTCCACAGACTCAGTGGTCCCCATAACTCCTATTGTAGAGGACCAATACTCACTGAAGACACAGTTCTCGGTGCTGGTGGCCACCCACTTCCTGTTTGTGGTGCTGTGGTGTTGTGCAGCAATGGCAGTGTGGTTCACAGGGAACACTAGCCTGTTGTTCAGCTGTCTGTATGGCATCACTGCCACATTTCTGGGCATGTTGCTCATGGTACACCACTGCTTTCGGCGTCAGGACGTGCTGGCATCATGGCAGGCATGTTGCCCTGGCTACCAGCGCCCCCATCCCTCCTCTACCTACACACACACATGTACAACAGGAAGTGGAGTGCACACCTCAGAGCAAGGATCACAGCTTTTTATTAACTGCCATCCTCCGGTGGACTCTCACAACTCTTCATCAGCGAGGTCTTCCTCCACTCCCAGTGCCATCAGCAGTGTAGGCCCAGGCCCCTGTAAACTCACCAACCTCCTGCAGGTGGCACAAGAGAGTTCAAACAACACTGTCCGTCCAGTAGGTAATGTTACCAGCACCAGTACAGACAACATCAGCAAGCCCACTAACAACATTGCCCCCTCTATTAACTCTGCCCCAGTGCCTCCACAAAGGAGAAAGATCACCAGCAGGACTAAACAGGGGAACAGCCAGTATCACCATCGAGGGGAGGGGAGAGGTCTGTACCGACACAAAGCTCTTAAACCTGCTGGTGCTGGGGGCAGCCTTGGCGCATTAGGGCCCTCGGGCCTAGACCACCTCAGTTCTTCACATGCAGTTCATAAACAGGCCACTAGTGAAAATGGCAGCATTCATCACAGCCTGTCAGAAAGCCAGGGCTGCCCTCTGACTAATGGTAAGAGACAGGGAGAGTCTGTGCCCACCAGTTTCTCTGAGGGCAGTGACGGAGGCAGCAGCGGGAGTCGTAAACCCTTCCCTTTGCTGCCCTCTGTGGCCAGCAGAGTGACACACAGTAACCAGAGACGCTGCGCCAGCAGAGACAATGTGAAACTGGCTGCAGCTGCAGAGAGAGATACTAAACGCTGCTCCTATCCTTTAAACTGTATCACCACCACAGTGCCTGGGGCCGCAGCTCCCAATGGCAACCTCAAAACATCTGTGGTCAATCTGGAGCAGGACATGAGCGATCACTCACACAGTTCCTCAGGAATGAAGAGTGGTTTATGGAAGAGTGAAACTACAGTGTAATCCATACGTCTGTCTGATCTATGCATGACCTAATGGTTTTAAATGATTGGGTTCAATTGTGTTCAGGTAGTCTGAAAATAATTAATTTATGATATGAAAACATACAGGACCATAAACTGGTACTTCCCACATGCGTTTGTAATGAAAAAATTGAGATGTTTTATTGTCATTCAAACATGTGTAGTTGTTTTCAATGTAAAGTAAGATGCAACATATGATGTTGATAATGAAGCTTTAATGTTTTGATCTTTTAATGCATATCAAAGCATGAATGGAAAAGCAGGCCATTTCAAAAATCCAGCTACATCCATTTACTCTGTGGACCATCTTGTGTTCATGCTCTTGTATGCACTTCCTAGTGTGTATGTGTTATTTGTGTGTGCATTGTTTACTGTGTGAATGTGTTTGTGTATAGGCACATTTGATGTCTGCATTCAACACAAGAGTGCACAAGCTATAGACATTTTCTTTCTTTATGCATCACTCAAAACTAAACAACCCTGACACAATGATTTCATACAATACCCGGATGCCCTCTTCTGCATTGGTACACAACGTGATACAGTACAGTTGAAAGTTGTCTGATTTGATGTTATTATTTGAACCCCTACACATAAGCTGGCTCCATTTTCTTCCATTGACAGTCAAAATGTATAATCTATGCACAGTTCATCTTTTGTTCAGAACAAACTCTTTATGGTCCCACAACATACTATCACACTATCTGTCATCTCCATGCAACTGCTATCTCAGCTCACAGTGTTTTCAGATAGAGATTTGACTCAGTACTCATCAGTCTTTTAGTTAATGGTTTAACAAGTGGTACATTGGATATAGAAACAATGGGATCTGTGTTTCAGAAGCCGTAAGGGACCTAGAAATGTACAAATGTGTTTTCTGCATTTTCCAGACCTCATACACTCTTTGTATACAGTGTTATTTCCAAAGAACAAATCACAACATTTATGCAAAAGTAAGAGACAATAAATAAATAAAAACAGACAAATCAAAGATGACTTTCATTTCTATAGTTTTGTTGACGATTAATCTAGAAACTATGTACAGATTTAAAGACATAATGACAAAAAATGCTATGGGAGAATTTTATTGTAGATTCAAATGTAGCCTATATCTTATATCTTACGATGAAAATAATAACTGTAACTGGAGCAAAAATAGTGGAGTCATAATATTTTGTGTCAGTTCTTACATTTCTGTGTAACAGTTTGCAAAGCCCCGCCCTTTTACTTTAATATCCAACCAGTGACGCCTGCTGTCAGCCATATGATCCAATTAGGTCCAAGGATGTGGAGTATGGGAGGAAACTTTTTAACATCAGGGAAGTCCGCAGTAAAACTACTCGGAGAAAAAACAAACAGGACTGTTTATAAAAGCCTCTTAAAGGCATTAGTCCGCGCACAGTGTCTTCATTGTGGTGCATAGGTTTGGGTTGAGTAAAGTATTATTACTTCAGTGTTGGTGCTTATCAGAGCTTTACCAGGAGGAGGGAACAGCATTACGACACCGAGCTGAGCTTCCTGAAACTAGGTAACCTAAACCCACAACAGTGGAGGACGGGAAGGGTAAACCAGAGGCCTAAAAAGTTCGCCAGTATTTCGACGAAGCTCGCTGATTACTAGAGAATTAGTTTAACTGGCAGTTAAAGTTTGACAGACAGTCAGTGATGTCGCTAGCCGATCAGAGTCAGCAGTGGTACCCCACGAGTGTGCGCGTAACGGTTCATCAGGCCAAGGATCTGCGTGCTAAAGGAAAGAATGGCACCAGCGACGCCTATGCCATCATCCAGGTGGCAAAAGACAAGTTTTCCACCTCTGTGGCAGAGAAATGTGTCGCCCCAGTGTGGAAAGAAGAAGCGTCGTTTGACCTGCCACTTTTCCACCCGGGAAACGCTGAACGCTGCACCCTGAACATCATTGTGATGCATCGGGCCCAAGTGGGGCTTGACAAGTTCCTGGGACAAGCTGTAATCAATTTACTGGAGCTGCATGACAACACTGCCCGCAAAAGGACAGAGTAAGTACACTCAATATGACATGATATGAAAAGTGTGACAATGATTTTCCATAAGCAACATTCAGGTAAGAAAAGACAACAATAGGACTTGATTGAGTTTTACTGAACTAACTAAAATGGAAGACATAAATAAACATGACAAAACAGTGAATGTTAATGATCGTTTACTTTGGCAGACTGTAGAACTAATCACAATAGGAAACCCCTATCCAAAAGGTTCTAGTACAGCTTATGAATTATTCAACTTTAGTACATAACTCCTGACTTCACTGTCTATATCTCATACATGAGTAGTTTAATATTTTAATAATGTTGCTAGTAAATGTTGATTATATGGTGTTTTTGTTCTACCAACAAAACCAATAGCATCATAGTGATTTTCTACGTCTCCAGTCTTGAGCAGCATTATAGTCGTCAGTTTGAAGCACGTTCACACCATCAGCCACGTTGACGAATGCCAAAAGAAAATTTGGCATTTTGACAATGTAAATTCATTTGGGTTATTTAGTAGACTAACACACCTGCTCACACCCAGGCATGCTAAATGAGGTTGTATGACATGTTGTGTGACGTTGGCTGGGTGTAACACATGCACAATAGACCAAAGACAAAACATTGTATAGTTTGCTCATACACCCTTTTATATAATTATATTATATTTATAGATCAGTCTAGTTAGTTTGTTGTCATCCAAACAAGGACAGCCCTGTTCCATGACATTTACAAAGCTTTATATGACCTCCTTTACTTTGGTAATGCCCTGTCATATCTTAAGTGTTATCTTCTGTTTGCTTTGTGTGTTTTTTATACCCGTGAGGCAAAGTGCATTTCTAAAGGCAGGCCTCCTTGGTTGGTTCGACTCCTCTATAGCCCTCATTGTAGAAGCAGGTATCGGATGTTGCTGGTTTGTCCACAGAGCGGGCTGTATTGGGTTACTGGTGTGCTTCCCAGCCGTGCCAGTTGAGGGTGTGACATTGAGGACTTTGTTTTTCTACTGTGCTGTGGCGTCAGTGCCCGAGATACAATAGCGTGTAGCATATTTATATAGTGCTGGATAAGCTTAGCAACAAATGTTTTCATTGATACATGTCACACAAGACTAAACCCTCATATGATCTAGTATGTAGTCTTATCACATACTGGCTGTAAAAACATGTTTTAAAAGACTTTTTAAGCAGGCTTAATTTAGCAGATTTGTTGAACTTAGCAGCACTGTTTATGTGTCAATATTATGCAGTCGTTCCCTCAAATAAGGTTGTTTGAGTTATGTTAATAATTAGTGATTGAAAGTTAACAGAAGGAACTTGTGAAACAGGATGAGTTGGAGCACAATTAAAACGCAACCGTCTCAGTATTATTCAGAAATGTTCAGTTTAGTAAAATGCACCAGTGTGAATGATCTGCTTTTGCTGTGTTTTGCTAAGTTTATACATAGTTGTTTATATTGGCATGAGCTGCAGAACCTTCCTCCACATTGAGAAATATTTTACATCATATTTCCTTCAACCATTATCTGTCTGTGACAAACCAGAGCGCCAGCAATATTACTGAATGAACTCTCCTGGCCACTTTATTAGGTAGATCTTGTGCCTAATAAAGCTAGTGTTTTGTCAATTTGGGACTTCAGCTTAAAAAATTCACCTTTTCGAGATGGTTTTCTGTAAACCTTTTTTAGAGTGCTGTGGTCTTTCTACCATCACAAGCCAATATCGCCATTTTTTTCTGACCTCTGGCATCAACCTTTGCCCACAGAACTGGCACTCTGGTTCTGAAAACTGAAAGCCTGTCTGGCACAAACAACCATGCTACATTCACTCAACTTTTCCCCCACCATTCTAATGCTCACTTTGAATTTCAGTAGGCTTTTTTTTATCATGTCTGCATGACTAAATGCACTGATCTGCTTCCATGTGTTGGCTCGTCAGCTTGTGTTGCCAGTGAGTGTGTACAATCCTATATATTCAGTCCTACTTCAATCTCATTTTAATATACTATGGCTTTTCTTTCCATTTTAATATATTTTTAAGTGAGTTAAAACTGTGGGAAAAGGTCACTTTCTCTGTCATAAAGGGGAGTTAATTAAAACACTCCCTACAAAATAAGGGTCGATCCTAAAACAAACTGGACAAGAAGTTGTGTTAATGTCGTAAGGGTGATGTGAACTAGAACAAACTGTACGCTAGTTAAGGACGCCATAAATGACTGTATGTATGAATGTAATCCTGTTTGTTAACTTCGGAATCACGTTGGTCAACGCCCGCGTTCGCAGAGCCTACGTGTGAACGCGATAACTCAAAAACTAATTGCCGGATTAGTTTAAACTTTAGTACTAATGCACATATCATAAACACGCCGAATCGGATTCAAGTAATGAATAAATTACGGCCCAAATCTGTGAACGCAATAACTGAAAAAGTTTTTGCTGGATCTTTTCCATTTTTGCACACAGTTACATATCATGAAGATGCAGAACTGGATTGAGTTTGGTCAATGATTAATGACAATTAAATAATTAACAAATTAATGTCCTGACGCACATTTATTGAGCCAATAATCCTGCTGAACATAAACGAAATCTCATGAATTTTGGCACAGTGATCCGGGCTAGTGTATAGTTAATGAACATGGGCAAATTACAGAGGTCAAATAAAGAATGCCTCTATAGCGCCCCCATGTGTATGACCCCTATGGGACTCTGGACACACTTAGTTTGGCAGAGAGCAATGAAACTTGGTACAGTGATTCTCCACAGTGTACCCAACATAAAATATTATTATGACCCCACCCTACAACAAACAAGTCGGCCATTTTGAATTGAATTTGGGAAGTCAGGTATATTTGACAGCCTCTAACTTGCACATATTTTGCCCGATTAGACTCAAACCTGAAATACCTAATTACCTCCCCCCGGCCCTGAACACATCTGACCAATATGATGGCAGTTACATCTATAGCGCCCCCTAGTTGTTTAATGAAATAACATCACTTGGATATAAATCTTAATAGTTTCTTCACGATTGTATATAATGTGTAAATATCTGTTTTTCAGATGAAGAAGGAGCTGACCGATAATGAGTCTATTACACAGGAGGTGGTGGGAAACGCTCACATAGAAAACTATGCCTTAAAGATGTTCCTCTATGCTGACAATGAAGACAGGTCTGGACGCTTCCACAAGTAAGAAATGCAGTAAAAAGGAATGTGAATTTTAGGTTAAAATGCATAAAAAGTGTGGAGGGGTTTACTATAGTAGTACTTTATTTTGTCCCATTTGTAAACAAAAGGCATACATGTGTCTCTAGCTTGCAAAAACACACATTTCTATTAATTAAAAACATTCAAATGCAATAAAGTGCTGATTTCCCTTTGACTGATTTATAAGAGGATGGTAAAAGGAACCTTCAGAATTTTTCATATGAAAGCTTTTTATAATTAACAAAATATGTCTCTCATGTCAACATACTTTCTGGATGGAAGGAAAACATTTACTTTACACTCTTTAATTTCAATGATTTATACTAGCTGAAAACACCCTTTAACACAGATACATGTAGTTAACTCACACTAACAGAGTTCTTGCTAGTTTTTGTTTGAAGTTATTATCCAGAAAGCACAAACTTTAACTATTCAAAAGCTGATTTTAGCATAGATTGTTTCCCTGCCTCCATTTCAATCAAAAACAGTTGGCCTTTAGAATTTTAATGAATGTAAGTAGATGTGGTCAATATTTTATTAAAGATAAATATCTCACATAAGGCCTCCCTGTTATCTTTAAACCAGTTTCAGATGGTCTCTGTTTCTTAGCGACGGTGTTGAGTCATTGGACACAAATGTTCTTCTTCAGCTCATGTAAAGGTTTAAAGTTAGTCAGAGCAGCGAGAATGACACTCAAAGACCAATAACAGCAAGGTTTGTTTAGTTTTTCTATAGCATTTAAATTTAGTCAATTTGAATCATAAAATGGATAGAAATCCATTCAAAACATAATGACGTCTACCACGAAAAACATGTACAATAGGTTTCCCATTGGGGCCAGGACTCCCCTGAGAAAGAGATTCTGAATCTCAGTGGGACTTTCCTTGTTAAATAAAGGTAATTATTGGCTGCTTATTTCTGTTTATATTAATCCTATCTAAAATTGAGACTTAGACATAAATGTTGAGTGGAAATAATATTCTGATGGTAACGTATACTGTATAAGCCTGGTGATGCTAAATGACAAGTGAAAAGCTAAGCTTTGGGGCATAACTAAACCTTATTTTAAAGGTAAGGAGAAGAACATATTGCAATAATCAATATTATTGAATCACAGTACGAACCGAATCACCTCCAACGTATTGTGATATGTATTGTATTGTAACAGAGCGTATCCTTTCAGCCCTAATGTGGACATATGGTAAACATATAATATACATTTTATTCATCCACAATTTAGTTGACTTTGTTTTTTTGTCTTACACAGTAAACTACTGCCATCAGTGTCTTCAGAAAACCTTTTTAACTACAGATTCAGTGTAAATCCAATCTATCCAGTGTTCAACACAATATTTAATACTTATTTTTTTTTGTTATTATTAATACGAGCACTAGCATTATTACAATTAAAAATGACTGAAGAAGAGCAGAGCATAAATGAATGCACTGTATCACGATTCAACAATCTTCCCAGATTAAGCCGATTCTCATAACTTCATATCACGATTCGATTTTTATCACCCATCTCTACTTTTAAGTTTGTTTTCTTTTTACTTTCAATTTAAGCTTATTTAATAGAAAAACAACCACTGACTGCCAATCATCCAAAGAAAGAAATCATTAAATCAAATATATCTTGACACTAATTATACTCCATTTTGTCACACACCAGCAGCATTGACCTTGTGTTGACTTACTCCGGTGGCAGTATAAACAGGATGGCCCATTTCCTTATGTTTTAATGCTTCAGGTGACATAATCACGGACTGCTTGTTTGTCTTTTAGGAGTAAATATGGCGTCATTGGGCTCTGGGTACAATCCGAGGTGTTGTGTAGTGAAGCGGTAGGAGTGTATGTGGTGAGGGGTCTGAAGTAAAACAAACAAAATGGGGGATTTAATGAGGGCCAGGGTCAGAGCTGCAGCTAACACACCTCGTTAAACCGCTTTATACACAGAGGGGTTAGGGCTGCAACAAGAAACAGAGAATTGACAAGACGTGTGGTGAGGTTATCTAAGATTTGGCTTCACTTTCTACTTCAACTTTTATTGTGTAAAAGAAAAGACCAGACCGTAAGGTAAATCCTACAAAACCCATATAATACTACTGTTTTCTCAATCTCTGAGTGGGCCAAAAAAGGTCCCAACAGTGCTAAAGCAATCCTGGCAAGAAAAAGAAGGGTTATTTTTCTATTTATAAATATTTAGGAATCTCTACTTTATTGTTCTATACAAAATGGCTTACTTACTGCAATTATTACGTCTAAACAGGTTATATCTGGTAAAAATGTGATGTTATGTCTTACTACAGAATATGGTAACACTTTATTATATCGGCGAAACAACGATATTATGGAATCACGTCAGTCTGCGTCCGCAGATCTTAGCTGTGAACGCGATAACTCAAACGAATTGCCGTAATTAAGTAATTAATTAATAACGGGCCAAAACTGTGAACGCAATAACTCAAAAAGTCTTTGCTGGATGGAGGTACATATCATGAAGATGCAGAACTGGATTGATGCACTTTTATTGAGCCAATAATCCTGTTGAACATAAACGAAATTGTGTGAATTTTGGCACATTGATCTGGGCAATTATATACTTAATGTACATAGGCAGATTACAGAGGTCAAATAAAGAATGCCTCTATAGTGCCCCCATGTTTATGACCCCTGTGGGACCCTGGACTTACTTTGGCAGAGAGCAATGAAACTTGGTACAGTGATTCTCCACAGTATACCCAACATAAAATATTATTATGACCCCACCCTACAACAAACAGGAAGTCGGCCATTTTGAAATGAATTTGGGAGGTCAGGTATATTTGACAGCCTCTAACTTGCACATACTTTGCCCGATTATGCTCAAACCTGAAATACCTAATTACCCCCCCGGCCCTGAACACATCTGACTAATATGATGGCAGTTAGCTCTATAGCGCCCAGTATAGACTGAAAGAAGAATGTAGTTTTAGGGAATTTTCAAAACATTTTCATAATTCAAGCAAACTCATTTGCCAGTGGAATAAGAAAATTGCACTTGAAATTGGGAAAAAAAGAATCATATTCCTCTGGCAATAAACCAGTCAGAATTGTGTTAAAATAAGTCAATATTTCAGTGTACATCATTCTAAAAAAAACCTACAGCCACCACTGACCCTGACCTGACCCATTGATTTCACTTACGTTGATTTCATGCATGGATTTATGTTCTGTTTGCCCTGGACTTCCCGGTACCTAGTTAAGGTAGTTATTGGGGCCTTTTTCCCTCACGTCCAGAAGCTGTAGTGGGAATATGAGGAACATGAATGGGGCTGTTGTGACTGTAGGGCCCCAGTCTGTTACAGGAAGTGTCTGATTCCACTGCAGTTTCCCATAAACATCCTCAGACCTGCACAGCCCAACATACAGCTCTGTACAAAGAGAAGTACCAGGATTGGGCTCGGGAATGATTTGTGGCTTGGCTTAAACTGTTGGAAGCTAGTGTTGACCAATAGTGTTAAAAAATATATTTCCTGGGCTGCGGTTTGGCTCACGGCAGTTTGCTGAATGTCACTCCCTGCTCTTCTCCCTGGTTTCCTGTCAGTCTACCGTCCTATCAAATAAATCCGAGAAATGGCACCTAAAAAAAAGATCCTACTTTAATAATGTTTTTCAAGCAAGATAACACCTTGTAAATGTGAATAACGTAGCCAGATTCCTTTTATTTTTGTCTGCAACTTAACCTTGTCCTCAGCTCCAAAATATAAAATAATCCTTAGGCTACACTGATAACATCATTACCATCTGCCTAATACACAGCCCAGTACGCAAAAATATGCTCTGCACCGATTCACCGATGATGTGTTAAATCATACTATTAAAAAAGTAAAAAAATAGCCTGCTTTTTCTCATTTTGGGACACAATTTTTTTAATTTTTACAATCTTGTCTGCAAAAAAACCTTGTACTCATCTTACCTTAACTTCAAAATTATGCATAAATGCTACACTGATCAGGAAGGGGTGGGTGATACAGTATAAATATAATATCACAATTTCTTAAGCCAAGCCTTGACTTTCTATTTTTTCTTACACACAAGTCTGTCTGTCTGCTTGTCTGTTTGTAGCACCGTCTGTACAGTAGCAAACAGGTTGAATATTTGTAGTGTATGTTGCTTTTTTTCCAATCTTCTTTCTCCTTGTAACCACCTGCAACCCATTTCTGCCAATATCATCAGTGTTGAAAGTCACTTGTTGTAAATTGCCGAAGCAACAAAAGTCTGATTTTGTTTGTCGAAATGTTTTAACAAAGAAAAACACAAATTGATGAGGCGTTTCCAGTCCTTAATTACATGTCTCAGGCTGCTGTCAGTGATTAGCACACTTGGTTCACTTTAGCTCGTGGGCCCTCGTTAAGCTGTGAGACAAATGAATATTCACCGCAAGCCTCCAGCGCTAATGAGCCAAAACATGGAGTTTATTACTGTGGGCTGGAGGCAGGGAAAGTAAAATCCTTAGCTGTATCCACCGAAACACCAAGAAGTTTAGAAGGGAATGTTACACACCATTTGGCAATTGATTGATATCTTGAATTATTTTCATTACTGTAATAGTGGGGATAATAAAATGTTGGTTTTAATTGAAAGCAGTTAGAAACATGTTTTCTGGGTTACAAGTTATATGTGAAGATGGGGGGCAGGGACCTGGATTCTGTATTAACAATATACGTTTTTATAAGAAATATCCCTCCAAAACAATCCACAAATGTTGAATTTGAACATTACTATTTGTGACATATTATCCCTCTATATCGATCCAACCACACACAAAATGTGCAGATCTCAATTGTACACATAACATAAACACAAAACCTACCGCACAATATCTGTAATGGGAGAAAAAAACACAAATGTAGATGAGTTTATATATTTGGGGATTATTTTAGATTCTACACTCAGCTTCAAAAAACATGTCAAAAAGGTCTGTTACACATTAATATACAATTTGTCTAACTTTAGATGTATAAGAAACTCATTGACAACAGAAGGAGCCAAGACTTCTATGAATGCTATGATTTTGTCTCATTTATCTTTTGGTATATCATGTTGGTCAAAAGCAAACAAGACGACTATCAAACCACTGGAATCTCTCTATGAACAAGCACTTAGGATCCTGGATAGGAAAACACGACAGTATCACCATTGTCAAATACTTACAAAATACAACATGTTAAACTTTGAAAATACTATTAAATATGCAAATGTACGTCTGCTCTTCAACGATCAATGGGCAATGTGTCATACCGAAAAGAAGAACAGTGTTAGGATCCACTTTCTCATTTAAAACAATAATTGAATGGAATACACTTCCATCAGAACTTAAACTATGCAAAAACTTGAAAAAAACATTTATTTAATACACAGATATGTCAGCATTAATTGTCATGTTTCCCTTTACCAGAAAAATAATAAGTCACAGTG
>JAVQKC010104532.1:0-20687 GCA_036025475.1 Philypnodon macrostomus | reverse complement strand
CACCCTACAACAAACAGGAAGTCGGCCATTTTGAATTGAATTTGGGAGGTCAGGTATATTTGACAGCATCTAACTTGCACATACTTTGCCCGATTAGGCTCTAACCTGAAATACCTAATGACCCCCCGGCCCTGAACACATCTGACTAATCTCTTTAGCGCCCCCTGTATATTGAAATTTAGTTTTAGGGAAATTTACAAAATATGGCAAAAACATTCTTCACAAACATCTAGACAAATCAAAAAAGTCAAATAGACCCCTCCCATATTTGTCATGGTTTTGGGGCGGGGCCTCTTAATTGATCCTCTTAATTGCTCGTTAACAAGATAAAAACCCTTAGAAATCACACAAACAATGTCCGATTAAGGTGGAAGCACTCCCTACAGACTTTATTGGGGCATTAGGACGGACGAGGGAGGGGGTGACGATGGTATCGTATCGCCGATCTATACCTTGCTGTCATGAAAAACAGTGTAGGCCTAGTTTTTTCTAAGCTAAAACAACCCCTTCATACATTCAGCATGTATGCATTCACAAGCACAGTTGCACTATATCCATTATTTATCAACAATAGTCTTTTCTTTGCATCTCGTATACTCTCACACCAGCCTGCTGTTCTTCCATGCTCCATGTCTAATGCTGTATTGTTTCTAAAGCTCCTTTATCTTGAACAAAAGCCCAGATTCTGCGCACTAAACAGCCCAATCAGTGATTAAATCTCCCACACAAAAACACAATGGCTACAGTTTAAGTCAAGTGTGTTCAGCCAACAGTGTGTCAAATCAAAACTGGCTAAACGTCCCACCTTCACCCGGGGCAGGTTCATGTGACACCTGTCCTGTGAGCAGAACGGGACGCCTGGACACACCCAAACCCAGAGAAACTTGAGGACTTGCAGCTGCAAAATATCACTGATAACATCATAGTGTGAATATCAGATAATTGTATGAATACAGAAAATTGGAATGGTTTCTAGGTTAAGGCGTACTGCAAATAGTTGAACACAGGATGAATGTGAGCCGAGTTTACATGCAGATATTGCATGTGCTTGGTTTTGAAGTATCTATGTATGCTTCTGAGATGCTAAACTGTAAACACTTATGATATTTTTGCTGGTTCTGTATATGTCAGAATACTCATTGCATTGCAGTTTGTTGCATATATGAGTTTTTTTTGTAAATACACATAGGCAGTGAACAGAAGTGAGTAATCCATTTTGCTCTAATGCATGAAGCCTCCACCCTCCTAATGTCAGCGGGCTCACTAACCATATCATGAGTTCATAATATCCACATCACATCCACACTGAAGCAATGAAAATCTAACCTTGTTTTGAGAGACCCAGGCTGTGAGAGCGAGGATGTCCCCAGAGGAGAGCTACTGTAGCATGCTCCCTCAGCGTATAATGCTCTTAATTAGCATTTAGCATGCCAGCTTCATTGACAAGAAATCAACTAGTGATAAGGACTAGGAGTGGCGGTAGTTCAACACTTAGAGGCCCACACAAGATATTAACACACATGTAACAGACACACAAGTCAGATAAATATTCAGATACATATTAGTCAGGCATTGACATTTCCCAACCTACAAATCTATTTTGACTGCCACTATCCATATTGTGCCATAATTTATATCATATTTATTAATTATTCTTAACTCAGTTTAGTGAATGTAGATGTGGTTTAATCTCTGTATGTTTCAACTCTAGTTTTGACCAATGCAAATGAAAATTGAACTTTTATTATGTCTGTGGTTTCCTCATGTGCTCTCTCTCCTGCCCCTGACTCTATGTAGACACAAAATTGCTAGATCCATATTGAACAAAGTCAACACACATGTTAATAATAATGTGCAGATCTGATCTCAGTCGGACTTTTTTGTGTCGTTTAAGAACCCCTAAATGCAACATAACTTTTGAAGACTTTCCACAAAGGCCAGTGAGTGACAAAGATAATGTCAAGCCTGTTATATTAGTCATAAACAAATCCACCTCCAGCGCTGAGTGACATCTCTCTCTGAGTTAGTCACGATGAATGATGTGTAAGCAGGCGTGACCGTGTGGTGGCTGGGGAGAGAGCTAATTCACTTTGTTTCATTAGTGAAAAGTAGTTGAGCACGCTGCCTGTGAGGAAACATCCACCCATCTGCGTGGACTGAAAACTGCTCTGTGTCCACCGTGGTGTAGAGTTTCAGGGGCACGTCTCAGGATGGTATCAGCAGGATGAAGGAGCTCTCACTCACTCACACTTCTGCTACGGGACACATCCACATCTTATGAACTGTCCGGACAAAACAGAAAGTCAGCACAAAACTCAGGTATAGTAATGTCTCTATGTCTTTGGAGATTTATTATATTGGAACCTTAATGGCTGTTTAAAGTTCACGGGAACAAGCACTGATATTTACATTTATTATTATATATTTTTTAATATAACGTAATATCATGCATTGACCTACTTTTTAAACCTACAAACTGAACAGTGCATGATCTGTGATTGTCCTACTGATACAATGAGGCTAATTTGTGGTTTTCCATTTTGCAATTTATGGACCGCATAAATAAAAATAAAGCATTTCATAAAATTTAAATCACACTTTAAATTAAGAATAAAATAACATGTATTTGCTTTTCTCAATTGACTGAGGTACGTCTATGAATAGAAATGTCCTGGAGCACCTTAATTGAGCCACATATTATAATGAAATAAACTAAAACAAAGTGATCCGGTCTGGTGAAAATGTCATTTACATATGCAGATTACATTACCAAATATACTAGACTACACACTAATAATAATGGATCTATTTAATAAAAGGTGATATTATTACTTATTATCACTTTTTACAGTTAATGAATGTATGAATGCTAGTAGAAGTAAGTAAACATTGCTATTACATGTGAATTGTTGTGTGTTTGTGTCAACCCTGTGAGTACCTGACCACTGTCAACACTAAGACTCATAACCTTTAGTCACCAGAGACGACTAACGAGAATAAGCGAGAAGATGAATGACATTGGACTCATTTTGTTTATACTGTGTATGGTATGATGCATAAAAAGTAGTCTATGCTCAGTATGCACAAAAACTAGGCTGTTCCCACACGATGCACTTTGCCTTCACACAATAGTGTGATTGAAGCCTGTGTGATAAGCAGAGCCTTTATCAGGAGAGCCTGTTATTATCTGTATATGAATATAATCCCAGTATATTCCCCTGGCAGCTGCTGTAAAGTTCATATGTGCCAGTCCCACCTCGTCCTGCTCCACTTTGTTGCCATGGAGAGCGCCGTCCCCTAAAGACAATAGTAGAAGTGCGTGCACAGCATGCTGCAAAATAATAAATAGATTTATGCGCAATTGTCACATTTAATACATTTACCGCGCGCGCTAGTGAATTCATTATTACACCATATGCTAATGCAGCTGGGCTAGTGTATTTATGAGTCTCTCTCTCTCTCTCTCTCTCTCTCTCTCTCTCTCTCTCGCTCTCTCACACACACACGCACACACGCACGCACACACACACACACACACACACAACCGCTGTCCCGGGCTTATTTGGTGATGCGAGGGTGACGCGCCACAGATGCACGCTGGGTATTGTAACGAGCGGGTCTAGACTGTGCTCGTGCGCGTGCCCAGAGCTGGAGGTTGATGTGAACTTGCACTGATGCCAGATCTACCGAAGAAAACTGGCTAAACGTAGAGCAGCGCGCAGGGCAAGCAAGGACAGCACGGAAGTCCTCTTTGTGTCGACTGTGTTCCAAACGCGACCGTAGAGTGAGAGAAAACCGGCGGGCACATGTGGACTTCAACGCCAAAACGCTGCGTGTGGACAGGGATGACAGGGGGTTCAACATATGGATACAGACACGAGCGGTTCGTTGAGGCGTGATGGAGAACAACACATCAACAAATATAGTTTGCTACTTAATCAAACTTTAGCCGAATGGAAATCGGAGAAATGAGCGCGCTTGGAGAATGGAGTGAAATATCGTAGAGTCTGGACTGGAGATATTGCCTCCTGGTTTATTATGGGAAACTGCATTGTAGGACTGGGGAGACCTGAGTTGGATTAGGATCGCTGCACCGCTGTGAAGGTCATCCCAGTTCTGTGACCAGGACATTCTTCACTCTGAGACACTTCTGTATGTTTGCCTAAAGGTAGTGAAGGTAATTTTAATGGACCTCTTAAATGTCAAAGACAAGAATGATGTATCTATTGTGGCGTATGTCTGTGATTTATTCACTGTGTTGAGACCACTAAAAGAAAAGTTGCAGCGGGAGTTTTTTCACTGGCGATAAATGCTGTAATGTTCTTATTTGCGTTTTAGACATTGTAGAATAATAAAATAACAATTATCATAGAAATTGTATTATAAAAGTTTAGATGAGATTTTTCTATATTATGGCAACAAAAAATATAAAATATTTTGGCTTTGAAATTTTCGTAATTTTTGTGTACATATTGTTCTAGTTGTTAATATACAAATAACAGTGACACATCCATGAGAATATTATTATTTCGACTACTTGATGTGTTTTCTGTGCTACATGAAGACATCACATGCGTAGAATGCTGTACTAGTACTTCGGTAGATTAGGAGGGTGGATTAAAGATTATTCCTGTCATGTTTGATGTTTTAGTGTAACTGTGCAGATGGAGCCTCTGTGTAATGGAACCGATCACCCTGAGAGCTCAGATGCCCCTCCGGCCAAACTGTCTCGTTTGGAGCAGCAGGGGCCAGGACCCTCAGCCCAGGACGACCACAGCAGACAGGGGAGTCCCGGGGCCAAAAGGTCCTGTATGCTCCTGGGAACCAGCCCTAAGAGAGGACAGAGCAAGAGCTGGCATTCTAAAGGTATAGAGGACTTCAGCTCCTAAGATCTAGTCTTTGTGGTCACAGATTATGACTTGGTTGCGGTGCCCTTAGGGAGCCTGCTGCCGGTGTTCTGTGTGGTGGAGCACAAAGAGGTCCAGTCTGAGGGGCCTCGCAGGGAAGACCACGCTGAATTTGTCCTCATCAAGAGAGACTTGCTGTTTAACCAGCTGATTGAGATGGCACTGTTAACACTAGGCTACTCCCACAGCTCTGCCGCTCAGGCCAAAGGTACACACTTGACCTTATTTTTTCCCATCAGAGAAAAGGGTTTATAGCATTCATTATATATGTCCATACTCCTATACAACATCTCAGCCAGTATACCACTGTCTTTTATCACATAGTCACTTTTCTCTATCACAGTATGGACATTTTTCATTCATTCAAGGTTTTAAATGTGTTGCATGGCATGTAGTGTGATTGTGATAAAAAGTTAAAAGTCTGAATTTGTATACAGTAATAAATAACTGATGTTATTTATCTATATTCTTATAAAAAGTCTCTTTGTGTCCTGTGGCCTAGCGTCAGATGTCTGCTGTCTAACTGTGGTTGTTGTATGCTCTAGGTCTGATCCAGGTGGGCCGGTGGAACCCTGTGCCTCTGTCCTGTGTGACTGACGCCCCTGATGCCACAGTGGCAGACATGCTGCAGGACGTCCACCATGTCATCACCCTCAAAATACAGCTGCATAGGTACTCTGCATATAAACCTTTATACAGGATAGCCACATTAATTTACCAAATGAAGTAGTTTGTTTGGAGTAGTTAATGACAATAAAGTTAAATCTAACCTAGTTGTCCGAGGTTGGAGGACCTTCCGGCTGAGCAGTGGTCTCATTCTACAGTAAGGAACGCTCTGAAGGAACTTCTGAAGGAGATGAACCAGAGCTCCCTGGCCAAAGAATGTCCTCTCTCCCAGGTACAGCACCAACACAGCTGGATCACATTTAGAATAGGTGTAAGTCAAATAAACAACTAATAAGTAAGCGGCCACATTCCTTCTGTTGAATTACAGTTAGTCCATAACTGAGCAAATAACTAAATTTAATAATAATCTGTTATATATAGATATAGATATATATCACGTTTGTCAGCGTCCGTAGCTCATACATGTGAACGTGATAACTCAAAAAATAATTGCCGGATCAGTTTCAAATTTTAGAACTGGATTGATTTTGGTGCTTCTATGATGAATATTAATTAAGTAATTAATTAATGCCCTGAAGCTGTGAACGCAATAACTCAAAGATCTTTGGCCAGATCTTTTTCAGATTTTACCTCTATGATGAATACTAATAAATTAATTAATGAACTAATTAATGCCCTGAAGCATCTTAATTGAGCCATTAATCCTGATGAACATAAACAAAATCTTCGCTAAGGTATTTTATTTTATTATTCTAAAGCCCTATACATTTTAATGGGAGATGGTGGACAGGACAATGACTGTTGTGTGTTTGGACAGATATAGAGGGGTAATGGACCTGGTCACTATTAAAAATGATCAGAGTCAACATTTGTGGATGTTTTGGAGGGATATTTCTTATATATATATTCCCATATAGTTAATACAGAATTCTGGCCCCTGCCCCCCATCTGAGGGTATAACATCATCACAATCTAGAACTTGAAACCCAGCAATTGCTTGTTAACAATAAAAAAAAAAACCTTGCTGTCGAGTACAACGGCGTGGGCCTAGTTTATATTAATGGTAAATCACGTGTTTAGGCAGTGGCAGTCAGTGTGTGCATGGCGTCTGTACATTTCCTCCACATATGAGGGAGTGGTTGAATGTGAAACAGGAAGTCCAGATCCGATCTCTCCTGGTGGAGCGAAGAGGAAGATAGTGTGTGCTTGGCTTTGTGCTGATTCCACCTGTCAGTGCTCAGGCCTGTCCATTACCATCAGTGAACTCCTGACTGATTCAGCAGGATTCATATCTCATTCGCTTCTGCCCTTTATTAAGCATACATACACACAGCTGAACAGATTTTTCACATATCTTTGAATTATTCAGTGTATCTACTTAGCCTGTCTGCCATTTTGCCTTAAGGTGAACAGGACATCAACATTTTATTAAGAATATTTATGAGGAAGTATTTATTAGGACAAATCATAAATAATAACTTTCCACCTTTCCAGTGAATACTGGGGCAGCTGAGGCTCAGAAGGTAGAGCCTTGCTCACTAAAAATGAGATTGGTGATTCAATCCCTGTCTGATTCATTCTGCAGTTCTATCCTTTGGCAAGACACTTGCCCACCCTCTTGGTCGAGGTGTTTTTGATGATAATCAGACTGCCACATTTCAGAAACTGTGGCTATCCTTCTGTGCCGCTAGGGCAACCTGTCAGGAGCAGTGAATGTCCACAGTGCAGCAACCAGGGACCCATCTCCAGATCTTGAGCAAGAGCTTGGATGTACCTAGCTGGAGGATTAGCCTATTGTGCATGTTAGGTTGTACTTTTACCTTTTATGCTATTCTCAAGCCCGGATAAATGCAGAGGATCATATCAGGAATGGCTTTCAATATGAAACTCTCCTTTATTCTCTTAAATCCTTAAATCCTCCAGCTCTTATTCAGCTCTTAGAGGCATTATGATAATATAGAAGACAGGTAGCATGCTTTCACCTTCTCTTCCATCACTCCCCATGCCCTCTCTCTCTGTTTGCCAGTCAGATTAAAACAAGGAGGAGATGAAAGGTGTAATCAGATGTAAAGATTGCACAGGAAGATCTTGGGGGAACAAATGTACCGCAAGCATGTGTGTGCTACAGAGGCGGCAGTAGAGCAACCTCTAATGTGCGCCCATATTCACCCATCTGTCTGTATTATCATATTTACCTGGGGGTCTTTTTAATAACACACATCTGAGTTCATTAATATCAGACGTGTGAACAGCTGAGGCAGAGCTGGGAGAGTCCAATGAATTCCTCTCGTGTTTCCCTGCTTGTGTTTCAGAGTATGATATCGTCCATCGTAAACAGCACTTACTATGCAAATGTCTCCGCCACCAAGTGTCACGAGTTCGGCCGCTGGTACAAACACTTCAAGAAGACAAAGTTCCTCAAAGGTAACAAGAGGCTGCAGGTTTGTACAAGCACAATGCAATACACACTCCCCACAACAATAGTGATGTTCAGTATGTATTAGGTTAGTATGTAAGAGGTTAGTTAGTCTGTTAGTAAGATAATGCAAAATCAAAGTAATATTTACATTTTCTGTAAGTCTGGGTGAAAAGTACAACAAATAAAATCTGTAAAAATCAACAATTTATCATCAATCATCCAATTACTTACAAGCAAAGTTTTAATGCCCACGGGTAGTGCAGTGTATTTTATTGAACACTATGTATTGTATGTACCGGTATTTCAATTAACCACTTACTAATGATTAAGTGATTACAAAGACCTGATGTGATCTCCTCAACTCAGCTCACGGTGACGTCCCCAACAACGAGAAGTATATTGACAAAACTACACCAAAGGTTAAGCGCAAATCCCCCATTAAAACAGTCAAGTCAAGTTTTTATTCAACCTCTGAAATTTGCATGTATGTAAATTACAATTTTGGCAGACCGGATCACTGTGCCAAATTTCATTAGTTTTTTATGTTCATCATGATATATGGCTCAATTAAAGTTCTCCAGGGCATTAATTAGTCAATTAATTAACTAGTCCAAGGCAAGGTGTATATCGGCGAAACGGCCCCATACACCAGCCACAACTGCTATGTCACCTAATGCCACCTTAATCGGACATTGTGTGATTTCTAAGGTTTGATTAGGCTCAAACCTAAAACACTGCATTACCCCCCGGCCCTGAACACATCTGACCAATATGATGCCAGTTACCTCTGTAGCGCCCCCTAAAGACTGAAAGAACAATGTAGTTTTAGGGAATTTTGTGGGAGTGGGAGTTTTGTTTTTACAAGTACTTTCTCTGATGAGACAACAACAATATGCAAACAAAGTGGGGTATTATCTATAGGCAGAAATTTAGTGGCAGTCAGTATTAATAGTAGTAGTAGTAGTAATGTACGGATGTATGGATGCACTAGGATCACCGAAGTTGGTTCTTTCTTCATTAGTTAGTTAAATCCACTCAGAAAGTGGCACCGTACTTTTATCAGGGGTGGTCACAGCCCGTCCTGTCGGAGAACAGCGGTCATGTTGAGGGTCCACACAGCATTTCTGTCCCAGCCTCAGGCCGCTCAGTGGCTGTTCTGCCCTTGTGGTACTGGGTGGTTTTGGCAATTCTGACCTGTAAGACATACATTTGGATATAATTACTGGAAGTACTGGAATACTTTACTTTTTAGCAATTAACTTATTGTTACAAAAAGAAGGTCTCTGCTAAATTGATGAAAATTGTTCGATCCAAACCATTTGGCAACATCAAAGCAAAAATATCGAGTAACACCAGTGTACACTGAGCCACATCTACAACTGCCATGATAATTTTATAGAGCCCTGTGAAGTAGTATGCCAGATCTGGGTGGGGTAATTGAAGCCAGATTGTATCTCTGAGGCATTTAGTACAGTAAAGTGGGTCAATGGCAGAATGTGCTATCTGTGTGCAGCTTACAACACACACACACACACACACACACACACACACACACTACTGGCATAAAAAAGAATAGGTATCTACAGTAGACAGAACATAGTCCTTAGTTAAAATAGACAAAACTATGAAGTACAAGCACCTCAATGTGCCTGTGAACCAGAATATCCTGCTCCTGTCTACTTGTCCAACCTGGAAGTGTGCAATGGCTAAGGAATACATAGCTACCCAAAACTGCCTAATAGAACCACATATACTTTAATCTAAAAAGAGATCTAATCTAGTGCAGAGGCAAATGCATTGAATATACTAAGTTTGCTGTCTACTCTCTATGCTGGGGGAAATCCGATATGGAGCTACATAAATCACATAATAACTGTTTCCAGATGATGACGTCTTGAAGAAAAGAAATTTTTAAAAAAGCAACATAAGAAAGAAGAAAAAAATTACGACTCACACATGCTTGTATCCTGTTGGCACAAAACAGACCATTAGGCTGAGTGTTTAACTACAGCTTTTTGTTCAGGGAAAATAGTGACTTCACAGAGAGTCAATGATTGCAGCATGATTTTAGACAATTAATCAGAGAGCCATGTTTGAGTTTGTGGGGCCATGTAAAAGGACGGCACACAACACAATGCCTGGTTACCGTGGTTACACTCAAGACTCAGGAATGAGCTGGTCCAGGGATTTTCAAACTCAGGCTTTACTGTAACTAATTGCATTTTAATTGGCAGTGCTTAAAGGAGCAGTCTGCCCCTTCAATACAGATTCAAAGAAAAAAAAGAAAAAAACATTTTCTATTTTCCCTTTTTTTACTAAGAAATATGAGGTCCAGTCAGACTACAAGCCCCACAAGTCTTTCATTAGATAGGCATCATTGCGAACTTGTCATTAAAGCTGCATTATCTAAACATTCCTTCCAACGTGTAGCTAACCCCACCTCTAACTCTTATAAGAAAGTTAAATAGACAGCAATAGACTATATTAAGACTATGATTAAGAATAATTCAGCCTACTACGACCGGCAACCAATAGATGTTCCGCTGCTTTGGGATGTGGGAGGTAGTCCAGCTGTATGTTGTTAGGATCCTTCTTCACTAGGTTCATTACAAGCAGTGCTTCCATCGACACCCCCCCATACATACTTGCAGATGTTTGGTCTTTACTCAGGTGTCTTCGAAGCCCTGTCTTTTTCTGCTGAGGTTAAAAACTGAAAGGTCCAGTAAACCTGAGCTTGAACTTGTGGCAGACGGCTTCTTTGTGTCCTCCGGCAGAACAGAGGATCAAAGGTCATGTTTATATAGATGTGGTTATTAATCAAGGGCTCCAGGGTCACACTGGGACTTAGTGGATAACAGAGCAGTTTTAGACATGGTTATTGTGGCAGTGTCTGGAGTCTGTAACATTTAACTCTGTTTCATTCTCTAATAAGGGTAAAGAATGAAATCTATAAATGTTTATAAGTGTGATATTAACAATACGTTTAAAGATTAGGTCAGTGTTTATTGACATTCAACATGTCAGGTGTGAAAGTTTTTAGGCTTACAGCTACAGGAAAGAAGCTGCACCTAAATCTTGTTCTCTGGGTTCGAAAGCATCTCATCTTTCTGCCTGAGGAAAGACTGAAAAAGGGAATAAAAGTCATGTGATGGGTGGTTGGAGTCCTTCATGATCCTTGCTGCTCTTTTGCATCTACTGAAGTGCATGTCGTCCAAGGAAGAAAAACTGTTTCTAAAGTTTCAATCTTAAATGAGTTCAGAACTATCCCAGTAACTAAATGCTTCTTCAACCAAGCACATAGGCATCTGGTGGACATTGTAAGCTATTTAAATTGTTGTGGTATATAGATGAAGTTTTGGCTTTATTTGATAGGACAGTCAACTGACAGGAAATCAGGGAGAAGAGTGGGGAGTGAGATTAGGCAAACTGTTGTGAGCCAGATTTGAACTCACGACGCCAGGACGAGCACTGTAGGCTCTCAATATGGGCCGCACGCTGTAGCGACTGAGCTAAACCACATACAGTTTGTTGCATACATTTTATGTATAATTTTATGCATTTTCTTCAATCCTATGATTGTATTACATTTCAGGAGCAGACCAACAAATTAGAATGTTTACTCTATTATGTTTGTTTTAGATGGAGTGTTAAATGTTCGGGGAAATACACAAGCAGTAAGTCTAATGAGAGTGGGTGGCACTGGCATAAGCATAAAAGATATTGTCTTTCTGATTATGTCAGCATACTGTCAGCATACTGCAGCTCTAAACCCGACAGAGCTTAGTGGAAATTCAACTTTTTGGCAGAAGGCTTCAGCAGACCACCGCAGGCCACACATCACTCCAGATTCCCTTTGACTTTTTTAATGGCTGAAATGCCTTGCAGCACCTGCTCTACACAATGCTGCTGGGCAGATAAATGGTGCTGACCCTTCTATCCCTTTACTTTCAGCCGACATGCAGCGAGCATGAAAAGCCTGCGTGATAATGTCTCCCTTGAGGCTGTCTGCACTGGGGCAAGGGTGAGGGTGACACAGGACAGCTCTGCTGGAGTCAAAAAAGAGGCCACATTAGTGTTGTAAGCAGGTCCTGAGTGCACTGAGAGCAAGACTTAACTTTTAGGGAGAAAGGTACTATTCATTAAGAGAGTTACTCGGCTAACAGCCTAACTAAACAATTCCACAGTTATGTGCCTTGCAAAATATGCCCATCAATTTATGAGCTCCAGATGAGCTGTAGACTAATTTACAATACCTTTGGTAGGGCACAAGTAAAAGTGACACTTTTGCACAGTTCAAGTTTTATGGCACAATCCTCACACATCTGTGCCGCTCCCATTTCTCTCCAACAGTCCAAAGAAATCACAGACATGTTATGCAACAGCACCAACACATCTAAGGTTTCATACATCTGCTGAGAATGTGGGTGGAAAATAAAAATGGGGGTGTTTTAATTTCATTAAAAGCACATGTTTGCAATAGCTGGTAAGTGGTACAATAGCTGAGGCCAAAAGACATGCTTTTGTGACCAAGTCTACAGGTCAAACTGGTCAAGCCCCTATTGTTTGAAACATGTTGGCTTTAGACACTATAAAAAAATATTCACCAGCTGCAGGCAGCGTCCAAGTAGCCTTTTGTTCTGCAGTATTTTTAAAATGCTGATTAATTGGTGCATCCCTCCTGATTTGCTTTATTACCCAAATTAGAGAAGATTCAACTAAGAGCACTACTGTTACTGATTACTGTTAATGTAACAAATGTATGGCATCAAGAATAATAATTAATATATTAAAGTATTTCTGGAAGATCTAAAAATATAAATGTAGTGTCTTTGATCTTTCACATGCATGTAGAACAGCAAACAAATAACATCCCTGCAATTTACAATGGAATGATAAGTATAGGTAAACTGTTATGCCCCTAAATATCACAATATACATGTATTTTTCTGTCACTCTGGATAGACATATTGTGCACAATACTGCCATTTGGTGTTAATAAACTGTATGAAATGATCGCAAAAAACTATAACACTAAATATTATAAACAAACATCATCTAAAAAGATGAAAAGTTCGATTACATAGCCATAGGATATAACCCAGCACCCCCCCAAAAAACATAAGTGAGCAAATACTGACACATTCTGTAGGTCTATTCATGGTCTTGGTTGCTAAGATCTATAAGATGGGGGTTCTTATGTGCTATTGTCCATTCGGAGGCAGACTGAAAGCAGTGGGAGTGATGGCCCAGTCTGTTGAGCTTCTTAGTCAATGGAGCTCTCCTACACCAGTCACTTCTTTTGTGGAGGTAAATTATTTGCCGCTGGGGCGTAAATGGGGGCCACAGAAAAGAGTGTGGGACCTAGTCTGCATACATTTTCAGTTTCGGGTTAACAGGAGGGTATATACTGACTGTTTATCTAAAGACAGGTAGACACAAAATCTGTAATAAGTTTAGTTCTGGTTTTACATAACTGCCTTGAAAGTCCATAATAGCATTTCTATTTAGCTGTTACATCCACTAGAGAGGCATTTGAAGACATCCATTTCTACAGACAATGATTATATGTTTCTAACTAAGACAAAAGTCACAGATAAACTGTAAAACCACCCGCTAGCACAATTATACACTTACTTCCAACAAAATAAATAGTGCCTCCCAACAGTAGCAGACTGACCTGCCACACACGTTGATAATGTATAAACACACAATTCAGGGCTGAAAACTGGTGTAGAAAACCACATCAAAGCTCTCCCAAATACTTTGGATGAGTTTTCAGTCAAGAAGCAAGAGTAAACAGCCAGTGATTCTTTGGAGGCTAGACAATTCATTACGGTACATTCTTACTGAACAACCTGCCAAAACAAGCACATGCTGTTTTGTTATTGTATTTCATGTAGCAGGTGGCAAGCGTTTGTGTGAAAGAATATGTGTAGATTGCTTGAACTATTTGAGTAAGTTATCCCTGTGAGGATGTTGGATTAGATAATGAGGTGCTTGTACCTGTACCTGTAGTTCTGCAGCTCTGCCTGTAGCTGGACGATGTGTCTCTGCAGCACTGGCACATGGCTAGCTTTAGACTCCAGTTCTTTGACCTTACTGAGTCCACTGAGCAGTGCCTGGCGGGCCTCTTCTACTCTCCTCCTCATGGCCGCCTGCTCCCTCTTCAGTGCACGGTTACAGTCCTCCATAGCAGCCACTGTTTCCCTACAGCTCCACAGCTCCTGCTCCAGCCTCTGGGTGCACAACCGAGCCTCCTCCACCTGCCGCTCTCGAGACCTACGCAGGACCTCTATCTCATGAATGATGCTCTGGAGGCTAGTTAGGTATGTGTATGCACTGTTCTTCACATTGGTGTTTTGTAGAGGTTGCTTTTTTCGGGCAACAAAACAGCCTTCCTCAAGTTTATGACTAGAGTGACTTTTCCATAGCCCCACCTGAAAACAGGTTCACACAAAACACATTATACATGCTGCAATTTAAACCATTGCACTTTACAAATCAAGTAAATATAGTAATACATCTCAATGCTCATGATCTTACAAATGTACAAAGGCTGCTCAATATGACAACAGCCATGTGCCTTCTAATGGACACACAGTGGATGTTAACCAGAAAATATACTGATGGTGACTATGTAATTTATGTAATAAGTAATTTATGTCTAGAACACAAAGCTGGTTGAAGTATTTCATTACCCAATGTAATAAATGCTATATGTTTGGTAGCGTCTGTCTGTTCGTCCATCTTAAAGTGACTTTACTCAAAAAACACTGCTTGGCTTTGGATTACATTTTCAGGAAAGGTCAGGGATGACACATGGATCAATTGGTTAGATTTTGGGAGTGATCAAAACAGCTGACTTGGCGGAGGTATGTGCTCTCCAAGTGCTTTCTAGTTGTTTATGTTACAATACCAAAAAATACTGCTTGTCAGTAATAAAAAAAGTCCTTGGGGGTCAATAAAGTAATTCTGATTAAAACATTTTCCCATTAGATCTAGAGTACACAATTTCATAAACTTAATGCCCCCTTGACACTCACCTGTAGAGCCAGACAGCGGGCATCACTGCTCTGCAGGGCGGCTCTCATGTCCTCTATAAGCTCCCTCAGACTGGCATTCTCATCCTCCAGCTTGGCGATACGGTCCTCGGCCTCCTCCAGTGCCACTATCTCCTCATAGCACTCCCGGGTACAAGAACCCAGTCTGCAGCCGGAGGTGTGGCCCTCCGTGGAGTCAGACGCGCTCGTTCCTACGGACAACAGCCTCTCCCTGCGCTTCAGGGGACTTCTGAGGCGGATCTGGGTCTCTATGTGCTCACTATCCTTACCCACCAGCAGCCGGTCGTTCTCATACTGGCAGCCGGCCTTATTGCTGAAATAGCCACATAGTTTGGCGTGGAAGTGTCTGAAGGTGAGTTCGCTGGGCAAACTGTCCAAACAACATTCTGAATCCTCAGAGTCTTTGCTCAGACCTAGAATTTCACACAGGATGTTGAAGTCATCCACTGAGATTTTACCTCCTCCTTGGTAGTCCATGTGGTGGAAAATCTCCTGCAGGTACTGGTCCAGTCCTGTGGCCAAAACAATGATCTCGTTCTCCACTCCTCGATCCAGTCCATAGTGGTACGCCAAAGTGCTTACTATCCATTGTGTCCTGCGAGCTGGGCGGCTGTACGGATCAATGGAGTCGGGTGCATCCATCATATCTGACAAACAACATCATATTTATTCCACAAACCTTCACTGTGGTTCGGCTCTTCCCTCCTGCCCCATCCGCACTGTCTGCAGGCGCCTGTGATGTGGAGTGGTGCGCGTATGAGACACACTGGCGGAGCGCAAACGAGGCGTGTGTTCCACAGAACATTTGAATTTAGCACTGCCCCCACAAAACACCAGCACTGTAGATCCAGGCGCGGTCCTACCGGCCTGGAGTAGCCTGTAATTATTTCCAGGTGTGTAAACTTTGCCATTCATTCGAGTAGGCAACAGTAAGCACAAGAGTAGCGGGCTGCACTCTCTCTTGCAAAAGTACAACTTAGCCACTAGCTTGTTGGTTACGATAAGTCTACGATGTAGTGATCTTGTAGTAACCGAATGCCAGTCAAATGTGCAGCAAATAATTACCCTGTTAGTACAACCCACCTTACTGCTTTTGGGTCGAGCAAATTAGTTTAATGAATTAAAGCCGTACGCTACTAACTAACAGTTACAACTACTTAACCAACTTTATATTTTCTGCGGGAAGAACATGTGTGACACCTCCACCTCGTGGTCATGTGTTAACGCACACCTTCTCTGTTCCGTCGGTCACACGGACGGTTGCCATGGCGACGCGGTGCACTAGCTCAGTTAACTTTGTGGATTGTGTTTCACGTTAGGTTACTGGATGTGTGAGAAATGAGGTGAGTGGAGAATTGATCAATAAACAAACCTTTTTTACTACAACCACGAAAACGTCAATGAAAGCTGTGTAGCGTTATAAGAGGATAGTTCCGTCAGGGAATCTTTTATTCTGGTTTAGCTAGCTGCTATGATTTTTCAGTGAAGGTATAACATTTGCATCAACAGTTAAGCTAGATAAATCCAAATCTAACTGTCACTAATGACCATACTTAAATAGGTCAACTTTCTACTGTGATTTATCAAACTTATGTTATTGTACTGTGCTAATATAACTGCTTGTATAATTTATTATTTCTGTCATTGCAGTAATGAATGTATTCCCAGTGCTGAGGTTCTTGAGGAGAAAAATTATGTACTCTCTCAGGCCAATCTGTCTGGAGATGAAGAGACTCTTAATGATGACAGCATTACATGGACTGTATATATAGCTATAGCTTTAACATCAGGTAAGATGACATTCTAAAGTATAACAAACTAAAACACATGAACCTTATTGACAGTTTTGTCTTCTCTTTAGAGCAGGGTCAGATCTGCAAAGTCAACAAGAAAGGAAAGCAAACGGTCTTCTCCAAAAGCAACCCAGACCAGGGTTGCTACCATATTGAGTACAAGTTGTTGCCAGGTGATACAGAGGCCACCAAAGTGGACCTATTGTTACTGGGACCTGTGGCAAAGCTCTACAAAGAGAATGAATCAGAGGTGAATGTGACCTGAATTGTGTGTAAGAGTTCCACTGAAAAATTCATTAACATCCTTAGAGAACAACAATAAAGCCTTCACTATGTTTGGGTTGGGTTACAGTAGTAACATGTGAACAATAAAGGCATGTACACCGCATGAACCAAAGATGAGTAGGTCATAAAGAACATATAGATTTCACTGCATTTTGTAATTGACATGACAGTTCAGAAAATGAACACAATTTTGGAGAATACATTATTCGTAAAATAGTTTCTTTTTTTTTTTTTTATCAGCTTCTGAATACCTGGAGTGAAGCTGGCCAAACATGGGTTGGGTGGAACCAGCATTTTAATGTCAAAGTCAACAGGGCTATGGCCATTAGCCTACTGTCCCACAAAATCACAGTCCACATATGGAACAACAAAGACAAGCTGTCTAGTCAGGCTTGTCTTGAGAGGCAGAAAGTGCTCAAACTTGACCACGATCTCGCCCATGAAGTAGAAATGTCTGGTGAGTTCACAGTACTTATGAACAATACTGTGTTTTTATATAAAATAGAATTAATATTAACCTACATGTGATTTGTATTAGGTGGTGTGAAAACAATGGTTAACAAAATGAGATCATTGTGTGAGAAGAAATGTCCCAAAAGGCAGACATTTTATTCCAGTACAAAGTCGAATGTGAAAGGTACATCTGCTGTTTGTTAAATATATTGTAGATCCAATGTTTTTAATGCATTATAACACAGACAGAAACATAGATCTTCTTGTAGAAACAGACACTGCGTTTGACCTGGCTCCCAAAATTGGTATGGCTTCAGTAGAATTCAGTCCAGTTAGCTTATTGGCAGGTGAGTAATTGTGGTTTCATTGTTAAAAAGACCAATAAAAGTAGAACTGGTTAGATTAATATGGGTTTAGCTAGTGTGTCACATGCATAATAGAATGTATCAACATTTGTTTCAACCCTACTGTAATTATATGTGACTATATGTTGATTTAAATTACAGGTGAGCTGTCTTTGACCCACTGGACCTTGGTCAGTTCCTGTGGAGTAAATGAGTCTATGATCCACATCTCTCTCGATAGGCCTCTTTTATCAGAGCAACTAGAGACTGAGCTCAACCCACTGGCCATCACTATTCTATCAGCCAACTCAATGCCATCAACTCCAGTGACTTGCCATGTCTTAGAGGTATAGCTTCACATCTTTTCGATGTAATCAGTTGCTCTAGTCATACCGATTTTCATATTTTTGATTTTCATAACTTCCATTTTCCTTAGGAGAAATGCCTGCCTGTGTATTGCCAATATACATTTCACAATCTCAAAGTGCACAGGACAAACTATGAGAGGCACAATGACAAAATCTATTTCAGAGATGTAAATGTAATCCTCACCGGCCTGTTAAACCCTCAAGACTTCCACGAGTTCCTGTTAGGACCACCAATGAACATAGAGATCCATGACCGAGACAAGAAGTTAGAAGGAAAAACTCCAGTGGGTTTTTGCTGTGGTTTTGATGATGCCATTCCTAACGATGCATGTCAGAATCAGAAGACAGAAGATTTGAATTATCATGGTGTTGCAAGTCTTAGCTTCTCTGAGCTTTTACTTGGCAGGACAAATTTCAAAGTGTCTTTACCAATTAAATGCTGTTCACCTCCATATCAAGAAATGCATATGAAAACCAGCAACCAACCCATTCCACCAGGCCACTACTTGAAAGCTAATTCAGAACTCAGAGTCAGGATTAAACTAGCTCACCCTCTTAACTTGTATAATGCAAGAAGTAAAATGGGCCCCTTGGAGGCTCTTTTTGGACGCATAGTATATATTTTGGATCGCACTAATGTTACTGTGATGGACCACCTAAGGTCCAAGATCCTAAAGAGCAACGCAGAAGTTTTTGACTTTGACTCACAAAAGTTGGAGAACCTGGAGAAAGCTCTAACAAATTACACAACCCATTTTAAACAGGGCAGAAGCCAATATCTGGATTTTGTTACAGGATTCCATGTGGTAGATAAGGAGACACAAATCGTTGTAGTTGAAGGGCTCAAACATAAAGCGGTGAGGAGAGTCTGGGAGGCTGTCCCTATGAAGTAAGAGCATGAGCACTATCCTGCCCTAATGCTTTTCAGCTGCTCATCTGAGGAGTGTTTGGATTCCAATGAGGCTTTTCTGTTTATGTGATGCTTTGCAGGCTAAGTGGGAGTAAGGAGGAGCAGGTGATAGTCCTCTACAATTCAAGCCTGGCTTTCATCAAACGCATCTATGACACATTAGATCTTGGCTTGAGACCTATCTTTCTGCCTGAGTCACTAGAGACCATCATGAAGGAGCCACTGCTCTATGTCACTGGCACTGTTCCCCAAGAGTGTCTTCAGGCTTTATTACGGTATATAAACATGTTGAATTTTGGAATACCTGTATTTTTGGAATTTGGGGAATTAACAGAGGACACAATTTTCTTCGATTCATACCATTTTGACTGGACTTGTGTCCATAAATATCACAGCTGGCTAATGAGATCATTTATTATTCCTAGGCTAAACCAGCTATGCCAGGTGAGGTCCCTTAAAGATGTGGTGCAGTACAATCTCTTTCCTTCAGCGGATATGATTGTGAGCTTGAGCAGACAATATGAAACGTCTACTGAAGAGTGGAAGCAAAACCTCTCAGTGACCAGCCAGAGCGATGCTGTTCCTGTCAAAAGTAATTTAACATTTGAAACAACAAACACCAAAGAATGTACCTACAGTAACTTCAACAACCAGAATGTGATATTCAGAAAACCCAAGGACTTCATTCAGGTATGTAATCATAAGTAAAATAAAAACGGTCAACTATGTAATACAAAGTAATATATGGTAACATGTGGTTGATATCTGTGCAGGAGAATATAAGAAAGGTGCATGAGAACAGAGCACATTTCCAGAAGCCAATGATTACAATGCTAAGGTTAAAAACAGCTGCTGACAGGCCAGCTCACAACTACAGCATTCAGAGTTACAACTCAAATGAACTCAACAAGGAGTGGCTTCAGCGAGAAATGGCTAAGGTCAGTCCGTCATACAGATAAAGCAATTCAGGGCATATTATAGTTTCACCTTTACATAGAAACACACAAACTACATTCCATACAGTTATTGCTTATTAGGCCTGGAACAATATGCTTTTTTCACTTCACGATACGTATCATATTATAGCATTATAGACTTCTCCTTAACTTTAAAATAAGGTTCAGTTAGGCCTCAAAAAACGTGTGATTGCGATAACTCAAAAAATGAATTTGAACTGTTGCACACAGGTACAAATCATAAAGACGCTGAAGAACTGGATTGAGTTTGGTACTTCTTCGATTAATGATAATTAAATAATTAACAAATTAATGCTTTGATGCACTTTTATTGAGCCAATAATCCTGCTGAACATAAATGAAATCACGGGAATTTTGGCACAGTGATCCGGGCAATTGTATAGCTATTTTACATAGGCACATTACAGAATGCCTCTATAGCGCCCCCATGTTTATGACCCCTATGGGACCCTGGACACACTTACTTTGGCAGAGAGCAATGAAACTTGGTACAGTGATTCTTCACATTGTACCCAACATAAAATATTAATTTGACCCCACCCT